>QHHG01000136.1:0-76845 GCA_004367055.1 Fusarium sp. NRRL 66335
GGGTAGCCGAAACCGGGGGAAGAGTAACCTTTGGTCTTGGTTTAGGCAAAAGAAAATAATAGTGAGGGGCTTAGGCTGGGCTGGGTTTAGAGATTTCCTGGGGTAAGAAGGGAAAAAGAGAGTGCAACACTGGTAATACGGCACTGCTACAGTGAATGTGCGGGGAAGCGAAGAAACGAGAAAGTGATCCTGGAGATGGAGAGAGATGGAGATTGGGATGAGACGCTAGACATGCACAATGTGTCCATCCCTAGCCCAGGTGAGTTGTTGTGTTATGTACGGGAATTTACAGTGCCTCAATTAGAGTACTGTAGCCCGGGTAGGTAGGCGTACCTAGGGAGGTAGGTGTAGTCCATAGCTAGACTACAGGAGGGTATCTGTAACTCCAGGGCGCTTGGACTGCCCCGGAGAATGGAGACGATGCAGATGTTCCCCTCCCCCAACTTGAACTTACGCATCTTGGGATTATTATGTGTCATGGTAAACTCGGACCAAGCGGAGGCGGAGACAGAGACCAGTTCATGGGTTTCCCCCAATCTGGGGTAAAACGAAGCTATTCACGAATCTATGTGTCAAGAAATTGTCTACTTTTCCGGGGAAGTCGGGGTAGTGTTCTGAGTTCCGAGAGGCACCGCATTGACGCTACCCAAGGTCAAGACGGGATTCAAGGTGAGGAGGAGGAGGCGGGGGTGGATGGCTGACAGACAAGACAAGAATTGACTTGGCGATTTTAGGCGGTTGGCTTGCAACAAGGCGGGTCAGCTGGACTGTCTAGATTTTTTTCATGTACGCGGATACTGATTCAATCAATCTCTGTGCCTCACACTGTCTTATCTTGGCACATCACTTGAGTCGTTCACCTCGCCCGGTGAGACCCTGCCATCCCATCTTTTTTTTTTGTTTCTGTTCCTGGCCTCCCCTCACCGCTCCACTGTTATGACCAAGACAGTCTGCCTGCATTAAATTGCAGTAGGGGTGTCACTACATGGCGTAGGTACAGTAGCAGAGAGTCCATGTGAAGCCATTCACGACGCCCTTTTGAGCAATTCGCACAGCTCGTCGCTGTTCTAGACGTTAGTCGGCTGCAGGCTCGGCCGAGCACTAAAAAAAAGTCAATGATGGCGAATTGACACTCTTTCAATTGAGGGGTCCAATTGATGGTTCAAAGCTGACGACGGGATTCTAACTACGCGGGATGGACATTGTGATGGAGTCGTACGGCAACTCAAGAACCGAAGAGATCAACCACCAACTTTAAAACTAATTTTACCAATCTGGGGACCGAAATTGAGTTTTTGGCCGATCACTTGCCTGCCCGTTGATGATGGGAAAGGTTATGCTCCGTATTGCCGGTTAATTTCCCACCCGGACATCAGTTGGCTGCCACACTCTTAGGCGGGCTAATCTTTTTGACAAGGCGACCCCGATGCGAAAGGGTTGCCGAAAAGACAACGCATATCGGATTGACAGCAGAATCAGCATGTCAATCTAACGGTCAGTCACAATCCAGACTAAAACAATACGATAACGAAACACATTCCCCTCTAAAGTCAATTGGTGGTGGCGCTTGCGGGGGTCATTCATCCCCCAGCCTCAGGGTAAGGGAAACGAAGAGTCTAAATTTGAAGGCATCGTGAAATGTGACTCTGCCGCAAAAGGTCCCATGACCAGAAACCTACGGTGTTTTTGAAATGAGGCTTGCAAGGGTTCAAAAGATACCGTGGTCCATGCCCTGACAACTGTCGTGTCCAGCTGATTCGTCTTTGCAATGTGCTGTTCCGTACACTGTATCCCCAACCGAGCGTCCTGCACTAGAATAGAAGCATTGGGCGCTTCGTTGCATAGCGATAGCGGCCGTTTGCATTTGCTGCGACCTTGGTTCTATCTCGCTACGACATGTCCGAAGCCGCGTGTATAATCATCACTCGCTACCTTATCACGCGTGTCCTATCGTCTCGGCACGGACTCTTCTGTGGAACTTGAGTCGTCGTCGGCACTTGAAGCCCGGTCGATAACCCAAATTCTAGATTTTGGATCTGCCCAGCGTTATCTCCCCGCATACTGATGCTCGCAGACGCCCATTATCCACACACCCTCCCGGCGCCGTACCTACCAACTCCCGATCACGTGAGCGCGTCCGCAACCGGAGGTTCTCATGTTAGTTGCCTTATCGTAACCATGACATAGGACGGAGATGGTTTGATGTGTTGATCTTGGTGGGCAAGACGGTGCGGTACGGCTACGGGTGCGGAGGAGAATGCGGAGTCGTAGATGCGCTCATGGAAAAGATATAACGAGACTAGAACCTTTGCCAATAGAAGCCGTTGTGTTTGAAACCCATCTCTCATCTCTCATCTCTCTTCAATTGCATTGCTCGCCTCTCTACTACCACTTTGAGATCTCCTTCACCAACACAGAGACGACACAGACACAGCAATGGCACCCTCACCGCGGGTTCTCATCATCGGCGCTGGCATCGTCGGCGTCAACGTCGCTGATGAGCTGGTTCAGAGAGGATGGACCGACATAACGGTCCTCGAGCAGGGCCCTCTAGCCATGCCTGGTGGCTCAACCTCTCACGCTCCCGGTCTGGTCTTCCAGACAAACACATCAAAGACCCTTACCAAGATGGCCACTTACACAGTCGAGAAGCTCCTTTCACTAGGCTCCTTCAACCAAGTCGGTGGTTTGGAGATTGCCACTACTCCTGCGCGACTGGAGGAGCTTAAGAGAAAACGGGGTTATGCTTACTCTTGGGGCGTTGAGGCCAACCTTGTCAGCCCTGAGAAGTGTCTCGAGATTTACCCCTTGTTGGACAAGTCCAAGGTCCTTGGTGGTCTTCACATTCCTACCGACGGTCTAGCTCTCGCTCGCGATGCTCAAGCGAAGCTTATTGAGCGCACACGAGCTGCTGGTGTCAAGTACCACGAGCACACAGTGGTCAGGTCCATTGACCACCACGACGGCCACGTTTCATCCGTCAACACCAACAACGGCAACTACACAGCCGATATCGTCATCTCCTGCGCTGGTCTATGGGGTGTTGAGGTCGGAGCCATGGTTGGCCTCCCTATTCCCCTCACTCCCATGGCTCACCAGTACGTCCACACAACATCCGTTCCTAGCCAGAAGGGCAAGAACGAAGAGCCCAACGGCGCTCAACTCCCTATTCTCCGACACCAAGATCAGGATCTTTACTACCGCGAGCACGGCGACCACTACGGTATTGGATACTACGGCCATCGCCCCATGCCCGTTGTCGCAGCCTCGCTGGGCGAGACACCCACGGATATCGACTACAAGAACATGCCTTCCAGCTTGAAGTTCACCCCCAAGGATTTCGAGCCTGGCTGGAAGCTGTCGCAGGAGATTCTTCCTGCTCTCCGCGAAACCAAGGTCGACCACGGTTTCAACGGTATCATGTCTTTCACCCCCGACGGTGGTCCTCTCGTCGGCCAGGCCCCCAACTTCGATAACTTCTACGTCGCCGAGGCTGTCTGGGTGACACAATCCGCTGGTGTTGGTCGCGCCATGGCTGAGCTTCTTACTACTGGTACAGCCAACATCGATCTTTCCGAGTGCGAGCTGTCTCGATTCGAGCAGGTCCAGCTCTCCCCCGCCTACGTCGTCGAGACCGCTTCCACCCAATTCAACGAGGTCTACGATATCCTCCACCCTCTTCAGCCCAAGGAGTCTCCCCGAAACCTCCGCGTCAGCCCCTTCCACCAGCGCCACCAAGAACTTGGCGCTTTCTTCCTCGAGGCTGGAGGCTGGGAGCGCCCTCACTACTTCGAATCCAACGAGAAGCTTCTCAAGGATCTGCCCGAGGCTTGGAAGCCTGTTGAGCGAGATGCTTGGTCATCTAGGTACTACTCTCCCGTGACGGCCGTTGAGGCCTGGAAGACACGAACTGGTGTTGCCTTGTACGATCAGACTCCTATTCGACGACTGGAGATTGCTGGTCCTGGTGCTGCTGAGCTTCTGCAGCGATTGACTACTGGTAACGTTGCTGGTGAGGTTGGCAAGGTCACATTCACACTTCTCCTTGACAACCACGGTGGTATCCGAAGTGACATCTTCGTCGCTAGACTGGGCGAGGACCTCTTCCACCTTGGTGTCAACGGTCCTGTCGATCTTCACTACTTCACCCGCGAGGCCAAGGTCCAGACCAAGGCCAGCCCTCACAGAGCCGTCCAGGTTCGCGACATCACCGGTGGTCTTGCCAGCGTTGGTGTCTGGGGTCCTTTGGCCAACGATCTCATGAAGCTCGTCAGCAGGGAGAACTTCTCCGACCGAGCCTTCCCTTACCTCACAACCAAGAAGCTCGAGATCGCTGGTATTCCTGTGATTGCTACTCGCTTCTCTTACATTGGCGAGGAGGGTTACGAGATCTACACAACTGCCGACAATGGTCTCCGACTTTGGGATGCCTTGTGGCAGGCTGGTCTTCCTTATGGTGTCATCGCCGCTGGTCGCAGTGCCTTCAACGCTCTCCGCATCGAGAAGGGCTTCCGATCGTGGGGCTCCGACATGACCCAGGAGTACGACCCCTATGAGGCTGGTCTCGAGTTCGCTCTGCAGCCTGGCAAGGACGGCTACGTTGGTTACAACGCCCTCAAGGGCCGCTCCAGCGAGAAGGTCTCTCGTCGCATCCGCGGTCTCACCATCGATGATGGCAAGTCCGTCGTTCTCGGCAAGGAGCCTGTCTTCGTCAAGGGCCGCGCTGTCGGTTACGTGACAAGCTCAGCTTTCGGCTACAGCATCGGCAAGCCCATCGCCTACACATATCTCCCCAAGGAGGTCATCGAGGGCGACAAGGTCGAGATTGAGTACTTTGGCAAGCGCATCAAGGCTACCGTGACATCTCTTCCCTTCTACCAGCCCGAGAAGAGCGCATACGGCCAGAACTCCTCTGCCAGCTTCTCTGCTCGCTTGTAGATTATGACACTTTACGATTTCCTTTTTTATCATGTATCAGGATGTTTATTTGCGATTGGGAAAGAAGCTGGGTATTCCTGTGGCACTCAAGAAGATGCCATTGAGTTGGGAAAAGTCTTGTATGAGACAGCTCATTTTGCATAACAAGCGATGATGTTTAATAGATGTTAATGAACCACATTTCAAAGTTATATGTCTGTCCACTTTCTCCGATGATATGTGACCGTGCAGGGTAACAGAAGAATTGTCTTCTAGTCAAAGGCTACTATAATGAAGCAGCATAAGGGCTAGTCTAAGCGAACATAAAGTAACCAATTCATTTCGTCTCTTGTGCTTTATGCTTTCGGAGGCCAATTCTTCTAATACCGTGAGGCCATGTCAACTATTGACATTCTTTCAACTTCCTCCGTGTTCTGGTCTGAGCGTTCGTTGTCTCCATCTGTCAGGATATACGGATATATCTAGATTCTGGAAGAAACAACTGAGGTGGAAACTGGATCCGCAACAGAAGATTCGTCACATGGTGGAGCAAATAACGTTTGCCAAGATGGCGAATTTTCATGACATAGTCGTCTTCTATTCATTCTTTCGATTCTTTTGTTTCCAGTAAGTAGAACACCAGTTCCGAGGTCTATCAAAATAAAAACAACACCAACGACACTCGAGTCTGTTACATCAACGGTATCAAAAATGGCTGCGATCGGTTCTATGTGAGCCTTTGTCACAGATGGCAAGGGTAGCGGATCAATTAAAAACATCCCTCGACCGGTTCCAGACCAAGGAGAGATACTTGTCAAGGTGCACTCTGTGGCCCTTAATCCAGCAGACTGGAAACTCGTCGAAGGCACAGTCCTAAACTCAGCGCCACCGGGCCTCATCGTAGGTTTCGACTTTGCTGGAACCATTGAAGAGTCCAATGGCACACAATGGAAGAAGGGCCAACGAGTCGGTGGTTGGGTTCATGGCGTAACTTACCCAGGTATTGGCTCCTTTGCCGAGTTCGTCGCCATCCAAGAATCTCTTGTTTTTGCGATTCCGGACAATACTAGCTTCCAGCAAGTCTCGACTATCTCACTTGCTTTCGCAACAGCTGCACAAGCAGTGTGGCAACACTTGAGCTTTCCGGAACCTTACCAGCCTAAGCTCAACCAAGTTGACTTTTTAGTGTATGGTGCTTCGACGAGCGTTGGGTTGTATGCTGTTCAACTTGGAAAGCTCAGCGGCGCTCGAGTCATTACAGTGGCTTCGACCAAGAACCATGATTTCCTCAAGAAGCTGGGAGCGGATGTCACTGTTGACTACCGTGATGAAGATTGGGTTGATCAAGTTAGGGATATCACCGGCGGTGAATTGCAATACGCTCTCGACTGTATCGCAGATGGAGAGTCAGCGAAGAACACCGCCCAAGCTCTGATGACCAGAGACGGAGCTCGTCTAATATCTTTGTCTTTTGTTGATAAGTCTTCAGTCCATGCTATCAACCCACATGTCAAGGTTGAAGCGATGATAGCCTTGACCGTCTTTGGCAGAGCCCTCCCAGAGGCATTCGGTGCATTCGACAACGCTGGCGGAGAAACACCGGAGGATAGACGCCTCTGGGAGAAGTGGCTGAAACTGGTTACCAAGATGTTGGAGAATGGAGACTTGCAGCCAAACCCTGTTAGAGAGGTGGGAAGTTTAGATGATACGCTAGAAGCTTTTCGACTCATTAAGGAAGGGAAGCTTTCAGCTGAGAAAGCAGTACTGAATGTGGTGCAGGAGGAATGAAGCATGGATCACGTGGGCAGATGGAGTGACGTCCGTTGATCATCGAAATAAGCATTAATTTAAGCTAAAATGTTGTTGACGTGAACAAGATATGCATCAAAGGTCGATCGCGACGTTGATTCCGCGGTCACGGAATATGGGCGGATGACATTAGTGTCATAACTGATAGCAAGAATAAACTGCTGTTACAAGGTCTTATCTGTTAGTGATCCATCCTCGGCGAATGAAGACCTGCTCGCTTAGCCTACGTCATTTCATTTTCGATGGTCGATTGTCCGACCGTTGATCAGGATGCACACGCGACACAGAAGAGGGTGGTCAACTAATGCAAGCCAAACCCATCAACGGCGTTTTCTTGCGTCATATTATGGTTCGAGAGTCGTGTCCAAATGGAATATGGACGTGTCATTTGAAGAAACAAGGCGTTATCTCGAGAATAGAGCGATCAGAGCGACAATTCTATTCTTTGATGGCAGGGAATAACGCGTTTGGCTACAGGGCTTGTTACAGTGGAGTGTACAGTGGCACTCCTCTGACTCGGACACGTCCTTCGCGTCGCAAATGCAGGATCAGAAGGCTAATTGACTTAAACTTTGACCTGTCCAATCCAAGACGGTAAAGGCTAAAGGCTGATGACACATTTCCGTTCAATTAACAGCTTCCTAATTGATCGTAAGTCAACAAGCCGAGGTTCTGTCTGTCCCTGGTCGCAATGCCAAGTCGTGATCGCAGCGCCAAGCTGTCAACGCCTCTCCCTCCCGCTGCCAAGAGATCAAATACGGCTTTAGTTGGGAAATATCCCGACGACTTCAACTTCATCCCATACCATGTATTAATCTACCTACTGTTGTATCTGTATCGCATCATTTTACCTTGTTAATCTGATCTGCACCAGCACGACCTTTTGTCGCTCTGACAAAACTCTATTGATGATTGCATCCAGCAAGCGCCTCGGTCCTACTCCTACCACAAAATATCTCCCCATTCGTATCAGTGCATCACAGATAAACAAATCCTTCAATCAACTACGAACCGTCCAATCATACTGACTACTCATCATACGTTAGCCAGGGATCGGCGGTTGATAAGACGGACCGGCTAGCTCGGCTCCGCGACAAACCTGGGAAGCACCAATGAACCAGGCGAGTCGTAATGTCACTGTGGGAATCAAGAAATCAAGGATTCTGGGGTAAATGAATCTATGACAAATAGATTGCTCAAGACATTGACTTACCCCAGATTGCATCGTATCCTTATGTCGACTGCAGTCGTTATCGTCGTACAGACAGTCATTGTTTCAGTGTAATTTCACTCCAAGAACTCAAGTGGAAGAGGTGAACTGGAAGAATGCCCTTCGGAGCCGAAGAATTAAACATGACGTAGAATAGAGACTAAAGAAATCCCTCAGCTATTGGCTCAGCTTGAAAATGTCCGTCAACGATAAGAAGCACGCGAGTCCAAACGGGCGGGCTGACAGCTCCCCTCCATAATTTGCCCCAGCTGAGCAAAAGTGCCGCTTTATCCGTGAGATTAAGACGTTGCCCGAAACGATCACCAACAACAATTGAAACCAACGCCGCAATGGCAATCCCTAACGTTACGTATCTCCCACATCCCTTCCTTCTAAACCACCTTCCGCTTTTCATTTAGGGTCCCCCGTAAGCCATCTCCTTTACTCTTGCCACATGTTGTGTAGTCTATATATAAACCGCCGAGTGATCCACGCGTCCTTTTCCTTCACACTATATCGCACCCTCTTGACTTGATTGCCAAACGAAATCTTAAATAATCCCTCTTTTTTGAGGTGCTGCAACCATGGCTTCAGAAATTAATCCCAAGTCAGAAGCCTACGATGGCTCCCCACGATATGACGAGAAGCAGGGCACCACGGAGCCTATCGAGGCACCCAAGAAATCATGGGCTCTGCGCAATGGTCTCACCCCCGAGTCTTTCAAGCCCCATGAGGATCATGGCAAGGGCACCGTTGAGCTTGCGCGGGACATGAAGCCTCGTCATCTTAACATGATTGCGATTGGTGGCAGGTTAGTTTCCTTTTTCTGTCGTCATGGTGTAACGCCGTCTTATTACCGCAATGACGCACTCATGTCGATGTGATTTGCTGACACGTTTTTAGTATTGGTGCGGGTTTCTTCGTTGGTAGTGGTGCTGCGCTCCAAACTGGTGGCCCCGGATCATTGACCATTGGCTTCTTGATCATGGGTGTCATGATCTTCAATGTCGTTTACGCGCTTGGTGAACTTGCTGTCATGTACCCCGTTTCCGGTGGTTTCTATACGTGAGTAACCACCTAACTCTCTGTCCTTGCGACAATGCTAACAATCCATCAGCTATGCCAACCGTTTCGTGGATCCCTCTTGGGGTTTCGCCATGGGTTGGAATTATGTCATGCAATGGGCTTTTGTTCTTCCTCTCGAGCTGACAGTTTGTGGTACCGTCATCCAGTACTGGGCACCAGATACCAGTGTGGCTATCTGGGTCAGCGTAAGTCGCCATCTTGCTACTAATATCTGAACAAGCACTCACCAGTTGCAGGTCTTTCTTGCCGTCATCATTCTCGTCAATATTTTCGGAACTCTTGGATATGCAGAGGAAGAATTCTGGGCGGCGCTGCTTAAACTCTCCGCCACCGTTATCTTCATGATCATCGCCGTTGTGCTTGTTTGCGGTGGTGGCCCATCCGATGGTCTCTACAACGAGTACTGGGGCGCCCGTCTTTGGCATAACCCAGGAGCATTCCAGCACGGATTTCGCGGATTCTGCGGTAAGTTTCGAACATTGATATCTCTTGCTTTCTGTTGTCTAATGTGCAGCAGGTGTCTTCGTCACTGCAGCTTTCTCCTTCAGTGGAACTGAACTCGTCGGCCTGGCCGCTGCTGAAGCCCAGAACCCCGCTAAAGCCCTTCCCGGCGCCATTAAGCAAGTCTTCTGGCGAATCACTCTATTCTACGTCGTTGGTCTCCTTCTTGTCGGCTTCTTGGTCAGTTCTACCGATGAAAGACTGCTTAACTCTGGAAACAACGACCCAAGCGCATCTCCCTTTGTCATCGCCGCTGCCAACGCTAAACTTCACGGCTTCGATTCCTTCATGAACGTGATTATCCTGGTTTCCGTCCTGTCCATTGGCGTATCTTGTGTCTATGGTGGTAGCCGAACGCTGGTCGCCTTGTCCCAACAGGGATACGCTCCCAAGTTCTTTTCCTTCATCGACAAGTCGGGCCGACCTCTTCCCGCTGTTGTTTCAATCATCGCAATTGGTGCTCTCGGATACATCAGTGTCAACGGAGAAGGAAACACTGTTTTCGTCTGGTTGCAGGCTCTGTCTGGTCTGGCTGCCTTATTCACTTGGGGCTCCATTTGCCTTTGCCATATCCGGTTCCGACAAGCCTGGAAGTACCACGGCCACACTCTTGACGAAATCCCCTTCAAGCACGTCTTTGGTGTTTATGGATCCTGGGTCGGACTTATCCTCATTGTCATCGTTCTCATTGCACAATTCTACACCGCTATGACAAACATCGATGGATCTCTCGGTACCGCTGAGGGCTTCTTCCAGTCTTACCTGGCCCTGCCTGTTGTCATCTTCTTCTATATCGTCGGATATATCTGGAAGCGAGAGGGTTGGAGGAAGGTCAGTGAGATCGATCTAGATACTGGTCGTCGTGAGCATGACTGGGTCACTATCAATGCTTACCGTGAGAAGCTTGCCAACGGCCCTGCTTGGAAGCGTGTCATGCATCACCTGTTTTAAGTAGTATACACATCGTGTGAGCTGGTACCTCACATTGAATCCTCATCAATACAAGCAACTTTGCAGTATAAATCTCTACAATATGTCTCACCGATGTGTGCGAAGCGATTTCTGCATGGAAGCCACCCAGACCTCCCCAAGGGCGCGAGTCAATTCGCGTATAAGCTCCGAAGGATAAGGTGGTGTATTGGTTCTTACCCGATATTGTACAGTGATCAAGATCATCCATTAAGATCCAATGGTTTTTCCGCTATATCCCTGAAGTGGCCATCTTGCTTTCAAGATAGGACCAGAGACCACAAGTCAGTTGGCTGACGACCCGCTCTTTCACCCAGCCAGGTTGCTGAGGGTTTAGAACCTGGACGTTCGAGACTGACTCCATCACGGTACGATATAGCCGGGGTGCCCGGCTCCGGCAGCCTCCTCCATAGGATTCGTTCAGCCGCAAGCTCCGTTTCGTAGCAGGGGAGAGCGAAACGGAGGTACTTCTCCCAATCTTGACCCGGGAAATAGTTGTAGTGCGCCCCGGTGAATTCCCAGTATTCGGGATACCATCCCGAATATGCCCAGTCAAGTATTGCAACGACGCGTCCATGCCTCACAAGAATGTTTCTTGGGTTTAGATCTGCGTGGGTAAAGTGAGTCTCATAGGGACTTGTGTGCACTTTAGCCACCTCCTGACCAAGGAATTCTGCAACGTCTTCCATGCGTAAGTGCCCCCGTGCCAATGAATGGAACTCGATATGGTTCATAGGGCTGAAGAATCGAGCCCCGATCCGGCAGTCATGAAGGGGATTCGAAAAAGCCGAAGAAACTGTGTCTTGTGCAGGAGGTTGGAGCTCACGGAGACAAGAAAGATGGCGTTTGATATCGGCGAAAATGGTATGTCTTTCGCCTGTTGACAAGCGATCCCAGGCGCTATCTAGGCATTCGCCCTCAACATACGCCATCTCGATGAAAATACAGCCAGTCCTTTTTTCTGTGTGAATAGCGTGTATCCTAGGAATCGGAATGCGGGTATGGAGAGCGACAAATTGCATGGCCTCCACCTCTGTCGGGTCGCATGGCCCCTTGATGATGCGATGCCAGCTTACTCTTACTGTAGAATGACTACGAGGACGAAAGAGCAAATTGCCGAGCCAGAGCCTCAGTCGTAATGGTAACAGTCGCAATGGCAACAGGGACCCGATTGATTGACCCATGAGTGTAGAAATTCGAGGTGGCCGAGATGGCCTGGGAAACGGATGGCTTTACGGAAAGATTGTATTGCTCAATGACGTGCCGTCTTCTGATTGGTCATGATATATCCCCTACCGCCGCACCCTAATTCTTTCCATGCACTGTAGCCTTGAGTAGAATGATGTGTTTTAGCGGCAAGTGATACCAGAAATGACACCATTGCAGGTAGGCCTTAGGGCGATAGGTGACTCTGTGTCCCTCAACTCTTGTCTCTTGCTCTAACTTTACATTATACATGGATTATCTCTCACCGGTGTTTATCCTTTGTGAATTGGCTCCATGAGAGCTACCCACACTTTCAAGACGTATACAAAAAGCTCCGACGGAGAAAGTGCCTGATGATGCTGGGATCGGATGTTGCGTTCCTGACGACAAGCTGTGGACATTCTAGAGATGGCGAAATAAAACAAAGGAATCGAAAAAGTCCTGCGAGTAACCGGCTTCTTCAGCTTCGATACGCTTTCCTCTAGCTTCAAGGGCCTGGTCCACCCTTTCCCGCATAAGTTCCGCAGCGTCATTTCGACTAGTCTCAAGCATCACTCTGCTCAAAAGGTGCGCTGTGCGCGTCGCGGCAAGGCTCAGGGGAGGTGCATCGCCCAAGATTCGTAATGCTTGTGTCAAGAATTGGCTACGATAAACAACGTGAGTTAGCAAGAATCGCTTCTTCAAACCATATCGAGGATATAAACACTTACATGGATGCATCTAAATCTTTGTTTTGCGCAGTCAAAACTCCTAGTTTGTGCGCTGTGAATGCCGTGTCAAAGTGAACTGGCATGAGTTTTTGGCGAGTGATGAAGCACCTGGAGAAGGCGTCGAATGCACCGACTCGGTCATCCATGCATAGCAACAAATTGCCTCGGTAGAATCGTGCACTGGGCATCGCGTCAGCGTTTAGGATAAGGTATGAAAGGTGGTGATACTCACGTTGCCATTGATACACTGTCCTCGCCGATTTGCTCTTGAATTACCTTCATCACCATTTTCGAGAAGTTCATTGCTTCAAGATAGTTCCCCAAGAGTTGATGGCAAATGGACAGGTTGAGGGTTTGATAAAAGTTGTCTGCAGTGATGCCACCTGTGGACATGTCATATTCGTAAACTGCTTCCAGTAACGGCAGTGCTTCTTGCGGTTGGCCATTCGCCAACATGTCAGTTGCAATATTGTTCTGGAAAACCTGAAGCATATACTCGTCTTCTTCTAGTCTCAGTGTGATAGACAGAAACTGCCTGATACTTCTTGCTTTGATCGCCCATCTTAGGCCATGGCCGTCGGAGTTAGACTCGTACTCCAACGCGCCCATGACATTATATAGGTCCGAGAGCAAACGTGGAATGTATATTTCGGGAGTGAATCCCAACGATGCACCAGGCTTTTCGGCTTCTTTGCAAATCGTCATGGCATCCCGGACAAGGCTTTTGCCTTCTTCGAATTGATGTTTCTCAAACAAGTACCTAATCTCTAGTCAGCTATGCTTTCATCTGTAAATAAAACAAGCAAAGTACCATGCACATCGACGAATAACCTCAGCAAGCATGATTGGAGGATTCAAGTCCTGGTTATGCTTCTTGTAGAATCGAACAGCAGAAGCTATATGAGGAACGTATTCCTCGCATTGGCACCACCACTCAAACAGTTGGCCTCCGTCTTGCTGGAGTGGGAAGCAGCCATTGAGAAAGAACAAAACTCTGTTGAAGGATCTGGATCTTGTAGCTAGATCGAAAGAATGTGCTACGGAGTCTTGTAAGATGCGGTGTAAACTCAGATTACCTGACCCAACGGTGCGATTAACCAAAGAGCCGTCCATCAATTCTGACACCACCGTGTCAAGTCTGGGCTATTGTTAGTTGAAGTCTGTGACATTATAGGCCATGCATCGTGCGCACTCGTAAGTATCCTTGACTGGGCTTTCGAGCCAATCTTGGAGTTCAGGCAACCCATTCTCATCATCCGGGCCATTATACAACCTGTATCAACTGTTAGCATCAGAAGGCAGATTTGGAACGTGGATTGGTCTAACATGGCTTCTTTATCTGCCCTAAATATGGATAGTGGAACGCACGAAGCATCTAGAACGGCCAGTACCTCAACCATTTCGACAGCCTTCTTGCTCATTTTCTGTAGTCGAAGCGTGTAAGTTGTAAGTATGTTCTCATGATACCACTCATTCTTCCACGACGCGCTGCTTCTGTCATAGAGGAAAGGCTCAATGGGTTCTCCATAACCCTGCAGGAACTCCTTGTATGAACTCCCGCTTGCCGAAACATGATGTCTCACAAGGTCCAGTACCAAAGGAAGATTTCCAAGTCTTTGACTGATGATTGTAGTGGCGTTATCTTCTTCAGATGTGAGTTCGGTATCGTTTGTCCTATATTGCAGCAGGAATCGACGTGCGTCAAGTGGATCGAAGGGGGAGACCGAGAGCTGAAACTCGGTGAATTCCTTCGCTAGGGTCTTGTTTCGTGTGGTCACTAGAATTGACCCTGACAAGCCGCTGGGCCAGAACGCCGACAAACCTTCGAATGCCTCCATGTTATCAAAGACGATCAACCACCTGCTCGGCTTCTCTAATCTAACTGTCAGCTTGACATTACACTCAAAGCAATTCAATATGTAAAACCTTTTGCGCTTAGAAATATAAGTCGCTGCTTGACCAGGCTTATCACACGGTCCTGCTGTGGCACATCATCACCTTTGATGAGACCCAATGCTCTAGCATGCGTAGTGAACGATTCGCAAAGTCGAAGACTACTCTCCGCCGTGCACCAAAGAATTGTATCATAGACGTTGGTTAGGTATGCGTACTCAATCGCCAGCTGTGTCTTGCCGCAGCCCCCAAAGCCCAGAAGAGCGATGCTCGTCAGTCTTCTAGGAGTATCAATTTCAAGTTTTGCAATTATCTGTTCCATGCACTGCGGCCTTGAGTAGAATGATGGGTTTTGGCGGTAAGCGAGACCATGGTATGGCAGAACCGGCGCCATTATAGACTCCATTGTCAGGGAACTCAGGGTTCGATACGTGATTCTGTGTTCTTCAACTCTTGCCTCTAGCTCTACCTCTTTGGATAGATGTCTTAGTCGTTTCAGTCGCTTCGTTGAGTTTGCATATAGCTTTTTGGATGGGCTACCTAGTAACAAAAGGTTTACTACACGAGTATCAGTGCGAGTGACTTGAAACCAGTGAACACAACAGGGCTGCTAGGGGCGACGATTAGACCTGCTAATTGGCCAACATCTTCCACTAGCATGATTATAGAGAACCTTGTTGTGCAGATCACGAAAAGCAATAAAGTACGTACTTAACGGTGAGGCTTTGAGAAACCTAATATAATCCTGGCACTGATTAATCAACTCCTGATAGTACCTTCGGATGGCGTCTCTCAAGTGAGTAATTGTTGACGAAGGTGACACGTAATCTTCCACGTAGCACCGGAAACGAGGAAAAGCCCTCTCTATTTGCTCGAAGGTATCGACAATACTCTCCAAAATCTTCGAGTGTCCGGCGGCAAGCTGCAAAGGGATAACCCTTGTTAGACTAGTGGAAACAAGCAATCTGTGTTAAAAATGCACACACCTCTAAAACCAGTGCAACAGAGCCCCAGACAAGGGATAAGACCTCCGGCTTGGCTTGTGCAAATGCAGCGAATACAGTGGCGAATGAGCGTAGCCTTGAGAGAAAAGGATCCATCTTAGCTAGCAGCCTCACCCATGCTTTATGCCGGTACTGCGTTTGAATCTTCTCAAGCTTTTCGCAAAGGTGCTCATACGAATCAACCTGTTCCACTGTTTCTTTTTCCTTCGGGGTCAGACGCTGACGGTGCAAAGTTTGAGCCTCCAGCCATATTTCAGTAAGCTGATCCATTGGCAAGCGCTAAGCCACCGAAGGTATGGTGGCACAAAGCAATTAAATGATATTTTAAAAAGGGGTATTGATTTGATTGCAATGTTTCAAAGTCTCATAAGCTGTACGACATGGTTTTCATCCAAGTAACGAGCGAGAAACCCGAGAAACTCTTATAAGGCCAAACCCCAGAGGCCTGCTATTTCCAGGATGAGGCGGTAGCTGCCCGAGCCAACCCTCCATCCTATACCTCCTCCAACCTTTATCTTTTGCACTTCACCCACCCAAAGAAAAACCAGAACACGTAGTATCTGCATTGAAATCCTTCTTCTCTTTCAACCTGCTTCTGTGTCTCTCAATACCACGCTTCGAAATTCAACTGAATCACATTCCGCGCTGTCAGAAAGTACGGTATTGTAAATGTTGGGGTTTCCACTTACAACATGCTCCAGGCAAATGAACAATGGCTGTCGAAGTTCTTCATCTTCAACGGATCTGTCGTCGACCTAACCCTTAGGTCCCTTTGGCGGTGGTTTTCCTCCCCCTCCTCCTCTCGGGCCACCGCCGCCTTGACTCTCATTTGGATCATCCCCGCCAGTTTCTGTGGTTGTTGTCGCACCAGAATTAGCTGTCCAGGGCATGGCGACGGTTGTTCTGGCAACAATGAGGAAGAACAGTTGTTGAGGCAGACGTTTTTAAACCTGGTGAGCGAGAGTGTGATGCGCCCGAGGTTCTATTTAACTGGATGAGACGCGAAAATTGTAAATAGTTGACGAGTGGATACGCTGAGCCTCAAGAGGCTTTTCAAAGTAACATAAGATGACAGGCATTGCGTAGATATACATCAACGATGACTGCATGTGACGAAGGGCCTCAGCTGATGGTCCAGAAGCAGTAAGCATCATCATAGGGCAGCGGGTGAACAGAAAAGCACCCCTCTAGTAGACTTTGGAGGGCGGGTGGCCTCGTTCAATTACAGGTTTCAGAGCTTGACCGAGGTTGTGCAAGGGAGGCGTAGTGACCCATGGTTGCGGGGTAAATTGCGTTTGCATTGGCTATTCACGGAGCCCTGTATCATCGTCTTACCCCAGACAATGTCTCTGGCCAACAACGATTGCAAGTAACATACCAGCCCTATCAGAGCGAAGTAATTGGACGCCTCCATTGACCGCTTGATCGCTGAGCATGCTCACCGATGACCTGTGCTCACCTCCAACCCCCTTTTCTTCTTTTGCCTTCTCCCCATCAGGCTCCGAGGCAATTAGTACACGTGTGCAGTCACCCGAGTCCAGAGCCTCATCAAGGGGAGCAAGATCGTTTCCCAGTTATGAACGACACCTAATTGCCATCGTCACTATCCAGAAGCCAGCCGTGGCTAGTCGCGTTGTGTCCCGGCTTTATCACAGATGTCAGAGTAAGTCTCAAACAGACCGCCAACCCGTCGTATATTCTGACAGATTCCCACAAAGACGAATAGATCGGCTTCATGACCAGGCCAAAGTAATCGATGCCCTAATTAACACATGCGGGGTCGCATCTATTACAGTTGGAGTTCTGCATCAGGGAGAGAAGATTTATGAGTATAGCACCGGCTTGCGCGACGTCGAAAAGAAACTGCCAGCTACTACAGAAACCAGCTACCTCCTCGCATCATGCTCCAAAGGGTTCCTGTCTATAGCAATAGGCATCCTGGTACATGAGGGCAAGCTGTCATGGGATGATCTGATCAGTAAACACATACCGAGCTTTGATCCAAAAGGTGACGAGCGCATCAGAAAGGAAGCGACAATACGATCAGCGCTTTCACACACTGTTGGCCTGAGTAGACCACAGATCTTCCTTCTTGGGCCTAACTGCTCCATAGTAGCGAAGGAGGAGGACTATGTCAAGTTTCTAAATCATATATCTACCGAGAACGAAAAGACCGGTCAGAGATTTGACAGCTGGTGGGAATACAACAACCTTCCATATGGGCTGATCACTTTGATCGTTCAGAAGGTCACCGGCCAACGTTACTCAGAATTTCTCAAGGAACGCGTGCTTGAACCTTTGGGCCTGAAGAATACCCTGGTCTCCACAAAGGAACTCGACCCTTCTTTCAACAGAGCTCATGGTTACGCAAAGCTTGATACTGGGGAATTCAGGAAGCTCAAATCCGGGGATACATATACTCGTGATGACCACTCGCCCCTTCTAGGTTTCATTGGTTTGCAGAGTTCCATCATTGATTTACTCAAATTGTCGGCTGCAATGATGGAGGCTTATAGTTCAGAAGAAGAAGCATCGGGATCTTTGGAGGACTGTACTAATCCACTGAAACAGATGCGTGAGATTTGGGGTCCGCAATGGACTCGGCCGACGGAAGACGGATTTGATAATGAGCTCGCATACTGCTTTGGATTCTATTCCGGATACACACCGACAGCCGGTCTCGGTTATATGGGCACGAACCACGAAGTCAGGAAGCAGGACGAAGAAGCTTTCAACAGGAAATACATTCTGGGCCGTGAATCGCCCCGGAGATTCTTCGTAGGGCACCAAGGAAATGCCAACGGGTACTCATCGGCGATGTATCTCTTCCCAGAAACGAAGACTGCGGTTGTAGCCCTCACAAACGGCGGAAACTTGGGCGATGCTGCCGACTTTGCCGCCAAGATCATGATCCAAGCACTATTCGACACTAAGCCGAATATTGACTATTTGCAGCTTGCTCAAGAGGAGGCAAAGTTTCATAGACAATGGCATAATAACCTCTTGGTGGACTGGCTGGCTCATTCCGACGTTATGCGGAAAGAGGCTAATCTAGACGAGTACGTCGGCAATTATACTTGGAAAGACAGCAACGTGACAGTCAATATCTTCAAATCCGAAAAGACTGGCCATCTTGCTCTTACCATCAACGGCCATGGCGACTCCAAATGTGATTTGGAGTTTTATGCAAAGGACACATATAGCTTCACGGCCCGGACCAGGGATGAGTGGCTGTACAAAGGCATGATGGACTGGGAGCATTACTTCGTGGGAAACATCCACTTCGAGCGAAATTCAGCCGAAGTTATTCACAAGTTGAAATGGCAGTATGAGCCTGACGAGAAGCCGGCCGAGTTCCTATTAAATAAGGACAGGCAGGAACCAACGTCTACGAAGAGAGAAACAATCACCAACGTTCCAACTGGAAAGGAAGATACAGGGCCTTGCAGGATGATGTAGCATACAACAAGCTAGGAGAGCCCCGACTTTTAGGTACCAAAATTTATAGAAAGCTCACGCAGCCTTCAACGAATCTACGTCTGCACTCATTTCAAAGTTGGTTCCCTGTCAGACGTAGAAATCATTTCAGGCACATATTGTAGACCGGGATGATATATTGAAGGTGCAGATCGTAGTAGCCCTATTAAGCTTTTTCATAAGATATAACTAGTTAAGGTCTTTCCGAGGCGTAAGTCCCGAGGTATACATATAAAAGCAATCATAAGATATAAACCCTTTGTCTAGCCTCGTCCAGCTAGTAGCTCTTCATTCAGTTTATACTTAACGAGATCTCGCTACTCTTCTTGGTCCTTTCCGCATCTACCATCATACAGCATCCTTGCCACAGGAACTCAAGAGTATTTTTGTTATTGCGGCGGCAGTAATTATTACTGAGCTTGGTGTACCACGAGAAGGGCAAGTGTACTGAGACCGCACTTTTGACTACTCCGGAGTAGAGATAGCAAGTAGCACACGGGTCTTAAGGGAACGGTTGGCACCCAACCTACTGCCCAGACAACATCTCACATCAACGGTCAGATCTTCGACAGAAGGAAGAGTCAACTCTACTAAATAAAGGCCCGAAACGAAGATGACCTCTGCTAAGCGCTTGGGTCTGGCTGCTGATGCCAAGGTATCAGGTCGGGCTGAACCAATACTGTGTTCAAGGAAACCCATGTAATAGTGCCCAGTAGGCTGAGTAATAAGCACTAAATCGAGAGGTTCTAGCGAGATCCTTGAACGGAAACTTTTAAGAAAGGTCGGACACATATCTCGAGAGCCGGACACATAAGAGCTCAGCCCAGTGGAAACCGAACGCGAGAGAATATGTGTCATCATGTCCAACCGTGTCGTAGTATAAGATAACCACGATATGAAGCTCTCTCCTTCTCCATAACTCAAACTTGACATCTTCACTCACTTACAACCATGCCTTCAGACGACTTCGAATATCCCTGGGAGATCAGGAGTGAGGTAGAGCGTCTCCAGAAGCAATATGCTTGGATCCAAAAATGTATCAACAACAAACTAATCTTCGCACCTGTGCAACTGGACAAAGACGGCCTTAGAGTTCTCGATGTAGGATGCGCTGATGGTAAGTCATATCGCCCTATTCTCGGACCCTTTGCTGAGACAGCTTTACCAGGAACTCTCCTTCGCAACCTAAGAAAGCAAGTGGCCCCATCTGCCCAGCTCGTCGGTGTAGATGTCGTTGAAGCCTTCTTGCCCCCCTCTGAGGAAGGATTGCGATATGAGCTTTATGATCTTTGCGAAGAGGCAAGAGGAGAGATGACTGGGGCTTTTGATCTGACGCATGTGAGGTTTGTCCTTCCTGGAGCTGCCAAGGTGGGATATCAGAAGGCAGTCGATCACCTTGCTGGTGAGTAGCTAATCTAGTGGAGTTGACCTACGATCGTTATGCTAACGAGGAGCACAAAGCTACACTCGCGCCTTGAGGCTGGTTGCAAGTGCACGAGATGGACTTTGATCTACAGGACAAGCCGAACGCTGATCCAGCTTTGAAAGACGTCTACAAGCTCTTCTCGGGTGTATTCAAAGCCATGGGCATGACTTAAAACCTTGTTGGAGAACTCCCTGGTGCTTTCAAGATAGCTGGACTTGAGAATGTCTCCGCCGAAACTGTTGAGCTTCCGATGGGCAAGCTTTTGGGCGATGAAGAAGCTACCGAGATGTCGTTGCAACCTTTCCTTCTTACAATCCCCAGTTTGATTGAAGGTGCAAAGGGTAAGTTCAAATTTGCCAGTTGAACTGCTCAATTGCTAACAGAACAAGGCCTCAATGCTGATGTCCCCGAGTCTGTGCTTGAGAATTTGCCAGAGAGGTTTGAGAAGGAGATCAGAGAGCAAGGTGGTGTCTTCTACACAAAAGTCATCATGGGTCAGAAGCCGGTCTAGGTTTGTATCTGAACTGGTGAATACTCTGAGGCGCGTTGAGCGAGCTTTTAACATCCATAGCCTCATGTAGCTAGCCTCTTGCGAACCGTTAGTCAGATCAATAATAGCAAATGCGCGCATTATAAAGTTCCTTATAAATCTCACCGTAAGAATTACCTAAATCCATCAATGTCACCCGAAGTACCCGCACGAATAAGCATAACCCTCAACAATTCGATCATCATGAATGCCAAGCCTGTCAGGCTGAGAGTCGCCCTGCGATTCCCCGCAAACAGGTTCGCCAATCCAATATGAGGGGATACTCTACCGGCCCGAAATGCCGACGGCTAAAACGACCAGGGCATGGTAAGCGATCCAGCTTTTTGGAAACTTTATATACCTCGCAGTTTCTGACCGATAATTCTTACCGTTCTTTGTTAAGCAAACTGAAAAAATGGCTGAGAAAGATTTTGTTGATGTGAAAGCTCTTTTGAGCCAGCTGACGCTGGGTGAGAAGGTGGATCTTCTTGCGGGACAGGGCTCATTTCGCATGACCGGGCTTGATAAGCATGGCATCCCGGCTCTCATAGTGAGTTTATGAGATGAGTCGGTGAGGCAGAGAGAAAGCTGACAGAGCAGACTTCAGATGGTCCCCATGGAATTAGAGGAAAGCGATCATTTACACGCGTAAGCGACCCGGTACGCAATAATGAGCAGCGAATTAACAGACTACTAGATGCCGAGTCCCATGTTGCCGTCAGCTACGGGAATGGGTGCAACCTTCAACACCGAGCTTATGCATAAAATTGGAATTCTTTTGGGCGAGGAGGCGAAACACCGTGGTGTCCATGTCTTGCTAGCACCCACACTCTGTCTTCAACGCTCGCCTTTGATCGGACGTGGTTTTGAGGCCTTTGGCGAGGATCCTTTTCTGAGTGGTACTCTGGGAGCGCATTACATCAATGGTGTGCAAGAACAAGGCGTCGGAGTCAGTGTGAAGCATTATGCAGCCCACGATCAATCCGACAACAGTATCGAGGATAACGTGGTTATGACGGAAAGAACTCTCCGGGAGGCACACATGCTGCCATTCCAGCTTGCACTTCGAGGCTCAGACCCTTGGACCATCATGACTTCATATAACAAGATCAACGGCATTCACGTCAGTGAAGATCCTTTGCTGATGAAGGAGATTCTCCGTGAGGAGTGGGGATACAAGGGTCTTGTTATGAGTGATTGGTTTGGTACTTACAGCACATCAGAAGCTATCAACGCTGGCTTAGATCTCGAGATGCCCGGACCAACGGACTGGAGAGGAAAGCGCCTCAGCATCGCCGTCAACACACGAAAGGTCACCCAAGCGACGGTCGACCAGTCGGTCGAGAACGTTTTGAACCTCGTCAATAAGTGCAAAGCTGGAGAGGTGTCCGGAAAGCCTCCTCAGTCTGACACACCCGAGCAGCGAGCCTTGATCCGACAGCTTGTTGCTGAGTCAGTCGTGCTTTTGAAGAACGATAAGGAACGGTTGCCGATCAAGAACCCTGAGAAGCTGAAGTATGGACTTATTGGAGATCATGTGAAGAATCCTTCTCTTTGTGGTGGTGGAAGTGCTGAAGTTGAGCCTTACTATGGTGTCACTCCGTATGAGGCCATCAAGGAGGTAGTCGGGGAGGAGAACATCACCTATACCCCAGGCTGCAACTGTAAGTAGAAATTTAGCATTGAAGTACAGATGAGCATGCTAACCGCGAAATAGCCTTCCGATTTAGTCCGATCATCAAAGGTCACAGAACTCCAGATGACAAGACAGAAGGTTGGCACGTCGACATCTTTGCGGAGGATCCAGAGGAGAACAAAGACGCCAAAGCTATCGTCTCTGTTACCGCGGAGAAACAACTCGTCGATGTCCCCGAGAGCTACCACTCGACCATCCCTACAAAGTTCTACGTCAAGGCCAACTCAAAGTATACGATTCAAGAATCTGGAAGTCTCAAGTTCGGTTTCAGTACCTCCGGAAAGGGTAAATTCTACATCGACGGCAAAGAAGTTATCGATCAATGGACAAGCCAGCTCCCCAAGACGGACTCAACACCTTGCTTCAACCGCGTTTGTATGGAGAGATTCTACGAGGGAGAGTTTGAGAAGGGCCAGGTTCTTGACCTTCAGGTCGTTCAGGTCAATGAGAATGTGTCAGGAGGTGTTGGCACTGCGCAGACACTCGTTGGGCGTGTCGGTATCTTTGAGGTCTACGATGAGGATCAAGGCATCAAGGACGCTGTCGAGCTCGCCAAGAACGTCGACGTGCCTATTGTGATCACCGGACTTTCTTCGGATTTTGAGTATGAGGGTAGTGACCGAAAACACTTGAGATTGCCTGGTCGGGTGGATGAACTGATTGGGTCTGTGTTGGAAGCCAATCCCAATGCCGTAAGCTGACAATCCTTCGCTCGAGGTCATAAAGGCAGTAGCACTGACACGTTTCTTAGATCATCATTACCCAATCGGGACTTCCCATCGAGATGCCCTGGGTGTCACAGGCTTCGACACTTCTACATGCTTGGTTCGGTGGCCAAGAATGTGGTCACGGAATGTCGGATGTTCTCTTCGGCAAGGTTAACCCATCTGGACGACTATCTTTGACATTCCCCAAGTCTATCAAACACACACCAGCATACCTTACCTTCTCCAAGGCAGACTACGATATTGTCTATGGAGAAGGAGTTTTCATCGGTCACCGATACTACGAGATGATCGACCGAGAGCCTCTCTTCTTCTTCGGCCACGGACTTTCCTACTCCACCTTTGCTTACTCGAATCTCAACGTACCCAAGGAGTTCGAGTCCTCTGTTGACCATCAAATGCAAGTTAGCGTGGATGTTACAAACAAGGGTCAATACTCGGGACCCGAGGTTGTGCAGCTCTACATCCACCACGCCGATAGCTCTCTTCAACGACCCATTAGGGAGCTGAAAGCATTTAACAAGGTGTATCTGGATGTCGATGAGACCAAGAAGGTGGATCTGACACTTGATAAGTACTCCGTATCGTTTTGGGATCAGGAAACACATAAGTGGAAGGCTGAGGCGGGAACATACACTGTTATCCTTGCTTCAAGCTCGAACCCGAAGGATGAGATTCAACGAACGGATTTTGTGCTGAATGAGACTTTCTACTGGAAGGGCCTATAGGCAATTGGGCTTGTTACTTTAGAGTAGTAGTGGTGTGATAGACCTTCAACAAAATAACTATTATATATACAAAGAACGTGAATCTATCTAGGACTATACATGACTTCTGTCGTGGAGACTATCTCAATTCCATCGGGCTTACCCGATCTCTGGAACCTTGAGTTACTTCTTCCCATTCCAGCACCAACTCCTGGTCCAGAGACCAAGACTTGATGGTTGCCGTTCGGGTTTCCATTGTCGAAGCTGTTCTGCTGTTTCGGCCAGAGCGTCACCTCATCGTCATCCCCGACCTTTCTTCCAGACTCTGAATCGTCACCAGATTGAAGCTCAATAGCATCTGCTTGCTTCCGACTGAGTTGGCGCCTGCTATTGCCCAAAGCATGAGATCCGCCGGTGTTTCCTGAAGGACCGTAGCTGGCGCCGTGGCTGGTGAACAGTCGTGGGAGAATGCGCTTGAAGAACGGCTTGAGAGAGCTTGCAGAGGCGCAGATGACACAGCCTGTGAGCTCGGCGTACATCCAGCATAGTTCGTATGCTAAACCCCAGGTATAGTTCGGGCTGCTGAATAGCTTGACGGTGAGTATGCAGTTGTAGATAGCGACGATGATAACGCTAGAAACGTCAGTGACTTCATATGCTTGATGCAGGCTCGTTACTCACAAGCCACCAGTGGTGAAAAGAAACAGCAGTGACATCTTCTGTCGTCGAGGAATCTGTAATGGAATCACGATCCGTAGAGGGAGCAGTAGGATGACAAGATCCATAACGACATTGGCCACGGAAGCTGCCAAGAAGAACCCGAACTTGTCAATACATTTTCCTGTCGCCTGTGCCGCGAGATCCCAAGACGCCTTGATAGGCTGGCAACCAAACAGACTGATCATGGCGTAGATAAGTCCATATAGAGCGAAAAGGCTGATCAGAACGTATATTATCATTCGGAAGTTTCGTTCGGGCGAGAGGCGTAAATAGAAGAAGAGAAGTGAAATCTTGGCGAGATCGGATGAGAGCATGTAGAAGATGTTGACTGGGATCGTCCACTAGGTAATGTTAGATGTGGCTAGAGTGTTGGTTGATGGTCGAACATACCTTGAGCAGAGCCTCGTATTGGGATTGTCTGACTTGCCAGAAGTTGGTAGCGCAACCACCCTGAGCCACCACTGTCCATGTAAGTATAGAGCTTCCCATCAACGGTGGGTTTACTCACTGCCCATTGTGCAAGCGTAAAAGGCCCAACATGCTACTAACGAAGCGCCAGTAAGGACTGATAATAATTAGCTTGGACAAAATCCCCAGTCACAGAAGGATAAAACTCACGATCATCCAGGCGAAGAGCATTCTTCTGTAGTCGCACTCTCGTCAAGATCCTCAGTCCATAAACAACTGTTCCAAGCGTGAACAGACAAGCCCCCAGAATAATCTGCACCGTAGCTCGACTGCCAGCATCCCATCTGTCCTGGTTGGCAGGCGGCTCCATCATAAACGGGTCGGCGTCCATGGCGAAAACTGCTCAAGCTGAGCCCAGCTAATTCGATTATGTGGGTGTATACTGCGAAGGATTGAGAGCACTACTTAGGGATTCTGCAGTTCGATATTAAAACAGACAAAAGGCCATCGAGTTCCCCTTATTTTTCATCGGGAGGGAGCCGTTAATTAAGTTACGGGACGAGATGGGAGATCTGCAAAGTCATGCCGGATTTGCCTTTTTACAACGGATGCGAAATCATATCAGGAGCCGTTGTACATGCTTTTTCTTTGACTCCACCTACTCCAGTTCATCAGGGATTGGCTTCCATTTGTACATCCCCGGTAATGGCAGACATGAAGAGATTGGAAAGGTCTTGTCCGTAGCCGAGACTTATGCTTGCACTCTAGGACTGGGTACTATGTGCTGGCGTTAGAGAGTGAGACAAGAGGAACTTCCTTTCCAGAAGGGCACTTTCCTGCGTCTCAGAGTCTAACTCATCAATGCAAATTTCTTTTTCCCATTCAAAATCCTTCGTGATTCGTCCGAACCGCCCAGTCGGTCCCCATGGGCCTGCATGTTCTCTCTTCCTGATTCCAAGATCCACCATGGCCTGAGCCAAGACCGTAGGATTTCTGGCCCTGCGTTGAGTTAATGCGCCTCTCGGTTGTTGACGATTTCCGGAAATATTCTCCCAACGACTTCGTCGATTCGTTACCGAACGTGGACCTGAACCGTTATTGTGGGATGGGACTTGCGTCAGAAACAGCAGGGCTGATGTTTATCCGGAGGATTGTTGGTTTCGCCCTCGGGGAAGCTTCGTAACCTTGTTACCGGCATGCCAGCCCTCCAGATGCCAAAATGTGCGTATGTACCACATGCAGGATGCATGAGTTATCACTGCCGGTTTCCCACGACTCTCGCCACAGTGACAATCCATTTGTTTCCTCTCCTGTCTCCTCGCAATATACAACTTGTTTTGAAAATTTCAGCTCATGCAGTAATCTTCATCTTTTCGACGATACATCACTTTCTTTGCTTTGTCCAACGCGCGTCGGAAATGACCCTCTTTGCTCTCATTTGTCCGGTTATACGGGCCCTGTTTCCACCGGAGGTAAGAGACGACAAGTGGTCCCCGCGTTGTGGGATTAGGATTATTATCCTTGTCGAAAGATCCACCAAAATTCCTTTTCGTGTTCCATCAGGACGCCTGGACACCACTCGCCTGGAAATAAAGCTCAGACAATCACGGCCCGGAGCGCGTAAGTTTAAATGCGACCGTTGCGTTCTGCGTAACGCTAGGTTAGTTCGATGCAAGTGGTAGAAAACGCAACGGTCGATAAGATATCTTTTCCTCTATTTCCTCAACAAGTATGCAATTGAGAAAACAAGAGGGTCATGCAAACATTCGTGTCCCCCCTATGCAAGGCCCGCATCATACAAGCAAAGGCATTGGCCAAGATACCAAGTCCTTGTCACCCCCTGCAGCGTTCAGCTTCCTCCGTCCAGCGGAATGCAACTCTACAGCACCGGTAGGGATTAACTTGACCCGATACCAAGGAAAGGCTCCCTCCTTTTCGAAACGAAATCCGCTGCAGATGGGTCAAGCGAGATGCACTGACGCGCAAGAGTCTCTCCCATGGCACCGGAAGCGATATCCCCTCGGGGAAAGAGACAACGTACCGACTCAGCATTTTCTCTGCTTCTGAAGATCTTGAGTCGGGATGACCAGGATTGCTCGTATCCATACCAAGGGGATGGCTACCGTTGAAACCGTTGACGAACTCCCCCATGCTTCTTCTGACCCTTATCAACGGAATTAACCATCGGACCACTAAAGCTTGGCTTGTCTGAAGGTAACATTGATTCGCCTATATAATCTCTACCGCAAACTAAGGTCGTCCGATCCCAAAAAGTAGCATTCTTCCATAACAATATTTTAATACACTGAAAATGGCAAACCCATATCCTTTCCAAGACAAGGTCATTGTCGTCTCTGGCGCCAGCCGAGGCTCTGGCTTGGCCCTTTCACGATACCTCCTCACCCGTGGCGCCAAGGTGTCCATGGCAGCTACTTCTGAAGAGAATCTCAAGAAGGCCATCGCTGGTATTGAGCAGGACATTCCAAATGTTGAGGATCGTGTCATTTACTTCCCCACCGACGTTACCAAGCCCGATGATGTCAAGGCTTGGATCGAGGGCACAGTTGCCAAATGGGGTGAGCTGGACGGTGCCGCAAACGTCGCAGGTAAGATGAAACGTCCCAAATGACTGATTAAGGTTCTGACACATTATGCAGCCAAGATGAACAAGAGCATTCATCCCATTGAGGATCTTGATCTTGATGAGTTGAAGGAGATGCTTGACGTCAACGTCGTCGGTACCTTTAACTGTATCAAATATGAGATGAGAAACATGAAGCCTGGAGGTAGTATCGTCAACTGCGGTAGCCAACAGGTCAAGTACGCTTCTGGTAACATGGGAGCGTACGCCGCTTCCAAGAATGCCATTCGAGGTTTGAGTCAATGTGCTGCGTATGAAGGTGGCGCAAAGTACCCCAAGAACCCCATTCGAGTTAACCTTCTCTGCCCGTAAGTTAGCCAAACTAACACTTACTGTTTATACGCACTAACATTATTCAGTGGATGTATCGACACAGACATGATCAAGCAACCTCTTCACTTGCCCAATGGTACAACATGGACAATGACTGAGGATGATAACTTGACATCCATTATCAAGCGATACTCCAAGCCTGAGGAGATTGCTGCTTCCATTGCTTTCTTGTTGGGAGATGAGAGCAAGTTTATGACCAAGCAGGAGATTTACGTTGATGGTGGTTGGATGGAAGCTAACTACGTTGGATAAATGTGCATAACATTAGCATAAGAAATAATACTTAGACAATCAGTTTATCGATAAACGATAAGAAAGCCCTTAGCTGTGTCTAATTTAAGTTTGCATAACTTGCATAAGGGGTTGTGATTGTGATTGTACAATCAGTATATCGATAAGCGATAAGGCCTCGCCTTGGACTAGCGTCAACCATGCAGCGCAGTAGGGTAGCTTAGCAGTAATGGAAATACAACAAATCCATGAGCAAGATCAGAACTAACACGTAGATTGTATTTGTAATCCGATAATTAGCAATCTTTCGAAGGTGTTATATTAGCTGAAAAGGGATTTGCTAGCGACTAAACGTCGAGCTTTTGATGTCGTGCAGCATGATGCTGATGCTGTGTTTAACATTGCTGAATTTTGCTCTTGCCAAAACAGGAAACTGCAAATCTTGGCAAATTGTACCACCATTCTCACCTTGACCATAACTCACCGTATGTGAATTGAGCGTCGACCTATCTTTGTGCTGTTACTAGATATGGGAACAGCATTTCTTGGCACTTGAATCAATCTTCAATGTGATTGCTAATCACTGTAACCCATCGTGATATTTAAGAAGCCGCCAACTCTGTTCGAGCTCTTGTCAATACCAAACACTTCAATATCATCTCTTCCCATATTCACACTCACCAAACACTCAAAATGGGATCCAAGTCTACTATCAAAATTATTCTCGGAGCTGCCCCTGTAAGAAGAGCGATACCTATGCAAATCTATCCAAGACTAATAACGATCTACAGATTGGTGACAGCTCCGTCGATCCCATGGCACGCTTCTCTACCCCAGACGAAGTTAATGCCTTTCTCAACGTCTTTGCTAAGCATGGTCACGACGAGATCGACACTGCTGCCGTTTACTCTCCCGGTGCTCCGTACACTTCCGAGCCTAGAATCGGCGCCGTCTCCGCCGGTGACCGATTCAAGATCGACACCAAAGCCGACTGGTTCCAAGGTCACACGGAGGAGAGTGTGTCACGCGACATTGATAACTCGCTCAAGAACCTGAATGTCGATCAGATCAATCTTTACTACCTTCAGCTTCCCGAGCGCAAGCACCCGCTTGAGCCTGTTCTTGAGACTCTTGATCAGGCGCACAAAGATGGCAAGATCAAGGCATGGGGTATCTCGAACTATCGCGCCGATGAAGTCCAAAAGACGTTGGATATCTGTGAGAAATATGGATACGTTAAGCCCAGCGTGTACCAAGGGCATTATAATCCAATTGTCCGTGGCGGCGAAAAGGAATTATTTCCTCTCCTGCGCAAGCATGGAATCGCGTTTTACTGCTACAGCCCTGCCGCAGGTGGCTTTTTCGCCCAGAAGCACAAGAACCCCGACCCAGTGTCGCGATTTGCAGGCTTGGTAAGTACTGCGAAAATTCTTGCAGAGATAAAAGCTGACCATTACGCGTGTTAGACGCCTGTTGGAACCGTGTACGTTGGCATGTACGTCAAGCAGTCGATTGAAAGCGCTGTGGAGAAAGCGCTACAGGTAGCGGCCAAGTACGACATCAAGGGCCACGCTGCTGCGCTACGATGGACGACTCATCACAGTATTTTGAAGGCGGAATATGGCGACGGTGTTGTTATCGGCGCGTCGAGCTTGGAGCAGCTCGAGAACAATCTCAGTACGATGGAGGAGGGTCCATTGCCTGTCGAGGTAGCGGCTGCGATTGATCAAGTCTACGCCGAGGTTGGAGATGAGATCGCGTACCATCTGTAGACGAAAGAGCACATCCAATCACATGAGGACGAATGGATCTGTCATGGTAGACTAGGCTAAATATAGTAGGAGCACTTCTTGGCAAAGGTGTTGGAGCTGACTCGACTCGACTCGAGCGCTGACAAATTGGCCTGAAGGATTGATGGCGATTGCACATTTAATTTGGAGGAAGTAACTGTATTCATTACAATATCTACTCTCAATCAGTATTTTGAACATTATTTTGAGAAGGTGTACTCATGGATTTTATTGTTGTGACCAATCCTGGCAATCGTGCCTCAGCCAAGACAAACCGCCAAGTCCATGCCCATGCTGCTCGTGTCGCACATGCGAGAACAAGGAGAAGACATATGGCCGAGTACAATCAGGTCAAGGCTGATATTCAACAACGCGATACGAATGACCCAATCCGCAATAAATCAGCAACAATTACTATCCCAGCGGAATCGCAAAGTCCATTACCCCCAATCCCACGCACGGTAGCTGGGGATCTGCAGCCAGATGGCATCTCGCGTTTCCGTCAGAATCTTTCACCGTTAGAACACTTCATCTTTGATCACTGTAGGTCAATCCAGGGTAACGATCTGATACCTGAGTTCACTAAGACGAGCCGTAGATATCCAAACTGTCCTCCCCGCACAAATTTCTTACTGTCCCATAGTCATGGGCTTAAAAGAGAAGGTTATAGATATACGAAGTCACTGGATGTTTTTTATATCCAGTGATCCGATAATACTTCGAGGGTTCCTGCTCGCTGCTTGTCGCCATCTATCACTTGTCGAGCTGCAAGATCAATACGCACCTATGGCTATCAAGTACAAGCTATCTTATCTGCAAGGACTACAAAGATGCATGTTCGTGGATAAACCGACGTCGCGTCGGAAAGCCGTGTCGATGACTACCGTCCTGGCCTTTGACGAGGTAAGTTGAGCTCATCAGGCTGACTTCGTCGAGGATGAAAAAGAAATCTAATGTTGTACAGGTGATATGTGGAAATCACGCGCTGGCTGCAAAGCATGTATTGGGAGCTGTGAGCATGATTGAACAAGCCGGGGGCATAGAAGCTTTGGAATTGAACAATGTGGTTCGTTACATCCTTCACAGTCTTCTCTACAGCAAAAGACTTGTAGATCGTGATAGAGATCTGTATCTCACGACAAAGTTTTTGACGCCTGACTCCATATGGCCATAGCACAAAATCATCACGAAATTAATCTCTCAAAATGAATTCGATGCATTCCCGGTATCCCTCAATCTACCGATCGAAATCATTGTGAGTTGGGTTCAGAGTAAATTTCGTCGTGACGAGTTCCGCAGGTTGCGGATCTCGCCGCCCTTGGTATTGGTGGCGGCGAAATGTGCCATGTAACACTAACAGCAATTTGGATCGGTATGCATTAAGCTAAGCGAATAAGGTACTCAAGGTTAAAAAAATGCATAGTTGTTTATTTGCGAGACTGGGGTGGCGGTAAGACATTTCAGGGATCGTGCAAGACCTTTTGATATGCTTACTGAACCACAAATTACCGCGAGATCCTTGCGAAGGCGAGGAGCCGATCGATCTCCGAGGGACAAATCTGTCTCTTTCAAAATGTTATTAAATTTGGTTATGTGGTTAGATCAATGGTTTCATGAATGTACTGTCTTGTGTTGTCGGACCCAGTTGGGGGCAGACAAGCTTTGCTTAACCACTACAGAGGATTCACAGAGAAACAACATCTTACGATAATCTAGCGGTCGGCAGTTTAAAATGAGATGGCTGGTTTCAAATTACCGTCTGGTCATTTTGTGCTGTCTGAAAGGGATGCAGAATTCTTTGTTTCGAACATGGGCAAAGCTTATACGCTGGACAAGTTCAGCCTGCAAGCCAACAAGTCTGGGCATCGGCCTTCGGCAAGTCAAAATTCACTCTAGGTATGAAGGTGGGTGACTCCAGAGAGTCTAATTGGGTGTTTGCTGAGGGAAGGTTGTGACTAAGGCGAGGGTCCGAGACAATGTCTCATTCAACCCTTCAACTCAACAACTGACACCTATCCGGGACTTTGGCGGTGAATCGCCCTTTGGGAACTGACTTGAACCTCCGAGGCCAAGAAAAAGATCTCTTGGCCTCCTATTGTGAGTGAATCCAGTGTTCTGGATCTTTCATCCATCCCTTCAAACACTGGCTCGCCAAGCCGGCTACCATAAAAATATCCGTTGCTAATTCCGCAACAATATTACCACATTCTTTCCCCAAATACGAGGTCAGCTGTGACGCTAAACAAATATGCATAATTGAAACATTCTCGAGGGGCTTGTCTCTCCTGCTGTCAGTACCAGACCGCCAAACCGCCTCCCTACAGTGCCCTACTGGTAGTCTGATCTGGGGGAGTACCGAATTTCCCCAATTCCAAACCTCCCTTCCCCAGATTCCAGAACAGACTATCGTGTCTTGTCTGAGGAAAAAGGAGGGCCACAACGAACATTAGCTCCTTAGCATAGGGGCTGAAGGGGGATTCTCAGATGGAAAAGCGAGTATAAGAAGACGCTCAACTCCCACTCCAAATCAGTTCTTCAGCTCAACCAGCATCACTCTTTTACAGCTCGGTTGCACTCGCCACTCTTTACTAACCCACTACTCATTCACTCTTTAATTGTTTTTGTTTTTTATCCAACTTAATACACCCTCTTTTTCTGTGTCTGATCTTTCAAGATGAGATACTCCAACACTCTGTCCGGTCTTCTGACCGTGGTCATGGGTTCTGGTGCTCTGGCCCAGATGACTCCTGGAACCACCACTGACGACTTCACCACCACTGGTGGCATGAACGTGCCCACCTCGGTCGTCACCACTGTGTTCCCTGACACCGTCACCGACACCACCACCATGACCATGACCACCATGGTCAAGCCCACCAAGACCGCCAGCCCCGAGGTCTGCTGCTACGAGTGTACCACCGTTTATGACGAGTGTTGCGCCATCCCCGGCGCTGACATCACCATCTGCAAGGAGAAGTACACCGTCTGCCTTGGCTACAACCCCTTCGACGTCCACCCTTACGTCGAGCCCACCGCCTGCAAGCACGACTCCTACCCTCCCCACCAGGGTGGTGGCTGCACCATCGGCAGCGGCAGCTGCTTCACTCCCGAGATCTGCAGCTGCGAATGTACCACCTTCTACGATGAGTGCTGCGCTATCCCTGGTGCCGACATTGCCATCTGCAAGGAGAAGTACACTGTCTGTCTCGGTTACAACCCTCTCGACTCCAAGCCCTCCACCTGCAAGCACGACAAGCAGTACTACATCGACTACGAGTACAAGCACAACGAGGAGTACTTCTACAAGAAGTACAGCTCTTACTACGAGACTGGCCACTACTCTTCTTCTTCTTCTTCTTACCACGAGGGTTACTACACTGCTGAGTACTGCTGCCTTGAGTGCACCACCATCTACGATGAGTGCTGCTCTTACCCTGGTGCCGATATCGCTATCTGCAAGGAGAAGTACACTGTCTGCCTCGGATACAACCCCTTCGATGTCCACCCTTGGGTTGAGCCTTCTGTCTGCAAGCACGAGGAGTCCTACTACAAGGAGTACGAGAGCGAGCACGGCGAGGACTACTACAACTCCAAGTACGACAGCTACAGCGAGAAGGAGATCAAGTACACCGACGAGGAGTGCTGCTACCAGTGCACAACTGTCTACGATGAGTGCTGCGCTGTCCCCGGTGCTGATATCGCTATCTGCAAGGAGGAGTACACTGTCTGCCTTGGTTACAGCCCCTTCGATGTCACCCCCTATGTGAAGCCTACCGTTTGCAAGACCGGCGGCTCTGGCTACCACGGCAAGGGCGACAACAAGGGCGACTACCACAAGGAGGGTGACTACTCCAAGCACGGTTCTGAGGAGGAGTGCTGCGTTGAGTGCACCACCGTCTACGATGAATGCTGCGCTGTCCCCGGTGCTGATATCACCATCTGCAAGGAGGAGTACACTGTCTGCCTCGGCTACAGCCCCTTCGATGTCACCCCCTACGTCAAGCCTACTGTCTGCAAGCACGGAGACAACTACGGCCACGACTCCAAGGGTAACAACAAGGGTGACTACTCCAAGGACGGTGACTACTCTAAGGACGGTCACAAGTCTGGCTCTGAGGAGGAGTGCTGTGTTCAGTGCACCACTGTCTACGACGAGTGCTGCTCCATTGACGGCCACGACATCGAGACCTGCAAGAGCGAGTACACTGTCTGCCTTGGTTACAACCCCTTCGATATTACCCCCTACGTCAAGCCCACTGTCTGCAAGCACGGAGACAACTACGGATCTGACTCCAAGGGTAACAACAACAAGGGTGGCGACTACTCCAAGGATGGTGACTACTCTAAGGACGGTGACTACTCCAAGGATGGTGACTACTCCAAGACTGGCGGTGACTCCAAGGGCCATGACTACTCCAAGACCGGTGGTGACTCCAAGGGTAACAACAAGGGCGATGAGGAGTGCGCTGTTTCTTGCACCACTGTCTACAAGGCTTGCTGCGACGTTTCCGGTGCCATCATCGAGACTTGCAAGGAGGCTTACACTGTCTGCCTCGGCTACAACCCCTTCGACTCTCACCCTTACGCCGAGCCCACTGTCTGCAAGCACGGCAAGCCCTCTGACGATGAGGTTGTCATCGTCTCTGGTGGTGAGCGTGTCCGCCCCGTCCTGGCTCTCCTTGCCATCGGTGCCTTCGCTCTGCTCTGTTAGTACACCCCCAATCTCAACTCTTAACTCTCCCACTAATAAGTCTACAGAAATGCATTGTGTCTAGCTACTAGCGCACGCGCACTTTTCGCTTCGACCTTCTATTACCACTCCGTTGCTTATGGGGCTGTCCGCGACTTTCTCTTCTTACTTTCTCAGTGGGCTGTCTGTTCTGGGCCGTGGAGGTTTAACACTATTATCATTTCATGATCTTATGTTTTATGGATGTTTTCGCCGGGTTATCTCTTGGCATAAAATAGTTCACGATAGACACGTATGTAATATCGACGACTGGATGGAGATTCTCTGGACGATGGGGGTTTTGGGGGGGACTTTGGGGGACTAGTGCATGTATTCCATAGTCCGTTCCAGCCTCTGTTTCCAGAGGTCAATTTACTTCTCTGTCAACTACTTGATTTGTGCAGACATGACGTGACTTTTGTTTCTTTTTAATTGCTGATGAAGATCCTCGGTCTATTTCTTATGATTCAGAGTTTGTTAAATGTAACTTTAACGTTCAGCAAAGTCGCAGGTCAGTTCTAGGTTTTGGCTTTCGACCAACGTACCTGGCCTTAATTTCCAGCGGCCCTGTAAGAAACAGTGGAGGAATTACGGCATTTGGAGGACCATGAAACTTGTGTACCCCGGATTCACTGATGTGCATACGGAAAAGATTAATCCATCGAATGAAACGTCGCGTGCATGTTCTGGACCTGACATCAAATCGATCGATATGGGCCTGCTATGCTTATTTGAGTTACTGGTTCTGTGGAAACGGCAGATGACTTGAAACGGCTGAAACCAACAGCGGAGGTTTACCTTCCGGGGTAACAGGCTAAGCTCAACACTAACAGACCATGGACCCTTGCTGGAGGAGCTCGTATTTTCAGAGACCAGGTTAATTCCACCAATCATTTGAACTAGACAGCAGCAGAGTTAAGGTTTAAGGCTGCAATGAATTTATGTATATGAAGCGATTCAAACATCAGGGGGCTTGATGGATATATAAGTACTGCATTGCAGGTGTTCCCTATTGTCACCTTGGACTCACCATTGGCTTGTCTCAATCGTCCTTGATACGCACATCACCATGAAGCTTCTCGCAACATTGAACTTCGTCGCTGCGGCACTGGCTGCTAGTCGAACAACTGCGCCCGCCGGATGTATCACCGTCAAGAAGGGCGGCCAATTCGGTACCATCCAGTCTGCTGTCAACTCTCTTTCCACCACTGCGACCGGAACTCAATGCATCTTCATCGACCAAGGCACCTACAATGAGCAGGTCCTTGTTCCTGCTCGCAAGGCCCAGCTGACAGTGTACGGATACACCACCGATACGAGCGGCTACGCTGGCAACAAGGTTACCATCACCGAGCGAAAGAGCCAGGCTGATGGTCTCAACAATGATGGAAGTGCCACGCTTCGTGTCAAGGCTGCTAACTTCAAGCTTTACAACGTCAACGTTGCGAACACTTATGGAAAGGGCAGCCAGGCTGTCGCTCTAAGTGCCTACGCCGACAGCGGTTACTAGTAAGCTGTTTGTGACAGGTGCTGAGGGGTATCGCTAATTATTTTGCAGCGGTGTTGCCCTCACCGGATTCCAAGACACCCTCCTCGCCAACGAGGGATACCAGCTGTACTCCAAGTGCATGATCGCTGGTGCTACAGACTTCATCTTTGGCCAGCGCGCTTCTGTCTGGTTCGAGAAGACCGACCTTCGTGTGGTCTCTGCCTCTGTCGGCTACATCACCGGTAAGTCTACTCCAGGCCCCAATATCCCGCGTCTTTACTAACGAGCAACAGCCAACGGCCGCGACTCCGACTCCAACATGTCCAACTATGTCTTCAACAACTGCAACATCGCCGCTGCCGCCGGTAACAACGTCGCCAATGGCGCCTACTACCTCGGTCGACCCTGGAGAGAATATGCCCGCGTCACCTTCCAGAAGACTAGCATGAGCGCTGTTATCCACCCCGCCGGATGGTCCATCTGGAACAAGGGCGAGGAAAACACTGGCCATGTCCAATTCAATGAGTTTGGTAACACTGGTGCTGGCTCTACTGGTCAGCGTGCCTCGTTCTCCAAGAAGCTTGGATCTGCTGTGTCTATCTCGTCTGTTTTGACTGGTAGCTACACTTCTAAGGGCTTCTATGATGGTTCTTACATGTAAATCAGGCGGAGGCGACGCCGCGATTGATCTGTATCAATAGGATGCTATTCGATGTACATATTGAAGCCAATTAAATATGCCTGTTTTAACGTTTCCGTCAGTGGGCGACAGATGAATGGTGATCTCATGTTGGGCCACTGTCTGCTATGGAGGCCTTAGTGCACCTGTCAGGGCGCCCTAGCAGCAGCAGCCAACGTTCTATTAATTTATATGGAACTTAGAAGTCATGCGACAGTAATATGGACCAGCTAATTAACTTCGTGACAAGATCAAGGTGCAGAAAAGTGTCTCTCTACGACATGGCCCACTTGGCTGTTCCACCAACATCTCCAACTCGGGTCAACTGTAACCGACGGCTAGCTCAATCGGCAAACGACCTGATGACTTCTTTTCTCCAAACAATGGATGGGGTCTTCCCCATTTTAATTATTGTTAGGTTGGTATAAAGGATGGCGCTCGACGGCCTACATTAGTGAGTTAAATTCTCTGTTCTTCTTTTAACCTTTGGACTTCCGTTGTCATGTCTTTGCAAGTAATTGACGTGCGCTTCGAGCACTACCGCGACCCCAATACAGTGGGCGTCCACGAAACCAACCCGCGCATCTCCTGGCGCCTCCAAAATGCTCCTCCCAAATTTGAACAGGAAGCCTACGAAATCCGAATTACAGACCAAGAAAAACAGAATACTTCCACTGTCCGCGTCGAATCCTCCGACTCTTATTTGGTCGCTTTACCAGAGATTGAGCCTTTCAAGTCCCGCCAACGATACGCTGTTGCTGTCAGAGTGCGGGGCACAGGACACCCCGACTTTACTGAGTGGAGCGAGGATGCCTCGCTAGAGACAGGCCTTTTACAGCGGGGTGACTGGCAGGCCAAGTTCATCTCAGCACCTTGGGCAAACAAGGGCAACGATAAACCGAAACCAGAAGATCTTTTCCGCAAAACCTTCTCGCTCAAACAAAAAGTCGAGACGGCGCGATTGTACATCACCGCTCAAGGCGTGTATGAAGCTGAGATCAATGGGCGTCGTGTTGGCGACTATTTCTTAGCGCCTGGGTGGACTTGCTACGATGACCGATTGAACTATCAGACATACGATGTCACTGAGCACATCAACGGAACAGATAACGATCATTGTCTCGGTGTTCGTTTGGCTGAGGGATGGTACACCGGTCGATTGAGCTTTGAGGGAGGTCGAAGGAATGTGTATGGCGATCGAACAAGCTTACTCGCGCAGCTTGAATTGCGCTTCGCTGATGGCTCTGTCCAGACCATCCTGTCGGGTGACGATTGGACCGTGGCTCAGGGTCCGATCCGTCAAGCGGAGCTCTACGATGGAGAGAAGTATGATGCTACGGCGGAGTTGCCGGGTTGGTCCTCTGCAGGCGATGTCACTGGGCAATGGGAGAAAGCTGAAGAGCTGCCTTTCATACCTGAGAGCATTGATCTGGTGCCAGCTCTCGCCGAGCCTGTCCGTCGCATCGAGACAGTCCAACCTGTTAACAAAATCACGACCCCATCTGGAAAGACCATCATCGACTTCGGTCAGAACCTCGTAGGATATGTCCGCATCAAGCGTGTTCAAGGTCAACGCGGACACAAGGTCACACTGCGACACGCAGAGGTTCTCGAGGGCGGAGAGCTAGGCACAAGACCCCTTCGCCTGTGCGACGCTACAGATATTTATACACTACGAGGCGATGCAGAACCTGAGACATATGAACCAAGGTTCACCTACCATGGCTTCCGCTACGTCCAGGTTGAGAATTGGCCATCCTCAGACGATGTTTCACAGATTCTTGAGGCTGTCGTCTGCCACACCGACATGGAAGAGCAAGGAAAATTCGCATGCTCAAACGACAAACTTAACCAGTTATTTAGCAACGTCCGCTGGAGCATGAGAGACAACTTCCTCTCAATCCCCACAGACTGCCCTCAACGCGACGAGCGTCTCGGATGGACCGGTGACCTGGCATTGTTTGCACCAACAGCAACCTTCATCTACGGCTGTTATCCCATCCTGAAAGATTGGCTCAAGGGTGTGTGGTATGACCAACAGCAGCGAGACGGCATCCCGCCGATGGTCTCGCCTAATATTTTGGACAAGTGCAAGATTTGGGGTCCTATTTGGCCTTGCGCGATCTGGCACGATGTTGTGGTTCTGGCGCCTTGGGCTTTGTACCAGGAAACAGCCGATAAATCTATCCTGGCTGAACAATTCGAGTCAATGGAGACTTGGCTTAGGGTCATTCCGAAGAATAAAGATCGGTGCACTCATTTATGGGACTTTAACGCCGATCAACTTGCGGTAAGTGCAAATCCAACGGAGAACCGACTTTTACTGACTTTTTAGGACTGGCTTGATCCAAGTGCCCCCCCGGACGATGCGGCGAAAGCTACGACAGATCCCCCATTAGTCGCCAACGCATTTCTCATTCACTGTCTCGATATCATGGCAAATGTTTGCGATGTTCTTGACAAGACGGATGCAAGCGTCAATTACAAGACGTGGGCAAAGAATGCACGCGCCGAGTTCACACAAGAATATGTTTCCCCAAGCGGCCGTCTGGTATCCGACACCCAGACTGCATACTCTCTCGCTATCTGCTTCAACCTACTCAGCGAAGAACAACTTCCCCGAGCTGGGTCTCAATTAGCATCCGTTGTTCGACGAAACGGTTTCCGCATAGGCACAGGCTTTGCGGGTACGCCGTACGTATGCGAGGCCCTTGTCCGCACAGGCCACAGCAATGTCGCCTACTCAATGCTTCTAAATGAGCAATGCCCGTCTTGGCTATACGCTATCTCCATGGGCGGCACAACAACTTGGGAGCGATGGGACAGTATGCTTCCCGACGGGTCAATTAACCCTGGAGACATGACTAGCTTCAATCACTACGCTTATGGAGCCGTGGCAAAGTTCATGGTTGAGAGACTCGCTGGGCTCCAGCAGGTTGAACCTGGATGGAAGAAGTCTAGAATGCAGCCTGAGATCGTGGGTGATTTTACGTGGGCTTCTGCATCACATCTTACGCCTTATGGTATGGTGTCGAGTTCTTGGAAGATTGAGAAGGGTAAGGCAGGGGCGAAGGTGTTGTATGTGGACGTTGAGGTACCAGCCAGTACGACAATGGAGGTGGTCCTGCCCGAGGGTGAGGGAACCAAGGTTGAGACTGTTGGGTCGGGCAAGTGGTCCTTCAAGACAGAGTATGAAAGGGAAGTTGAGTGGCCTGTGAAGGAGATCAAATTTATTCTAAACACTATTTTTGAAGAGGCTGAGAGAGCTGCAAAAGACGGTGCTTCAGCATGAGGCCCTTAAGCAAGAGAAACGTAGATAGTTTAGTATACAATTAGAGATTAAAGTAGACTCAATGGATCCTTGCATGAAGCCATGATAATTCCAGACTCTTAGAACATCACGTTCGCTGCGTGGCACCCGATATTTCCTTCCTCTGAGTTCGTCTTCTGACTATTGAACGCCATCGGTGTGATGTCCTCCGTTGTCTCGGCCCATCAAGATGCGAAGATCGAGACCCTTGACAAGATCCTTCATTCCTTGAGTCATGATGTGACAGTCCTTTTCTAATGCCTCGTTATACCCCAGACTAATTCACAGTTCGGTGCATCAAGTCCCGAGTAGCTGGGTCTGTTGGATCATTAAAGTGATGCATGATGGGTCTGGGTTGCATCGGAAATAGTTCGCCGTCGATACTACCAATAGGAAAACTCCAAAGCCGTAGCCTCGAAAAATTCGCTCCGGCTTTGCATATCTCTTATTGGTCACTGGTTTTCTACTCCGACGCTAGCATCATGTTCTCCGGCCAGACCGGCCTTCCCCAGGTTCCATTTGCGGGGCCCCAGAGGGGAGAAATTGAGCGATTAGGTTGGCCGTGTCATGCGGAGAGATGGTACGATGCTATTTGTACCTATTTTGCCTTCTTGAATCCTTCTATAAACAGAGAGAGATCTGCTCTCCATCTTCCTTCTCCATTCTGTCTCCACAGCAGTCAATTCTTCTTATCTATCATCAACTCAATTGCTTCTTTTGCTGAGGCTATTCTCATACCGAATCATGGAGAAGCCAGAAGCAGCCGCTCACCTCGAGCAGTCCGAGTCCAGACCCAGCATCTCGCCCAACCACACCCGCGGTCATGCTATCCAACATCAAGAACATAACCGAACGTACCTCGAAACCCTCCGCAAAGATCCATGGCTGCTGCTATGGATTGGCGTCATGCTTTGGACTCTAATCGTCCGTGGCTTCGAAAACCAATCCTCCGGCTCTGTCATCAGCATCCCCGTGTTCAAGAGACGATTCGGCGAGCCCAACGAAAAGGGCGAATACTTTATCGAGACAAGCTGGCAGTCCGCACTTAGTGGTGGTTCCAACGCTGCTGCTATCTTTGGTGCCTGGGCTTCGTCCTATGCTGCTGACATCATTGGCTTCAAGCCCGTTATTCTGGCGGCTGCGGCTATCAACATTGGGTCTGTTGGAGTTGAGTTTGCTTCTACGTCCATCCAGATGTTCTTTGCTGGAAAGATGGTCAACTTCATCGCCATTGGAGCCTTTCAGAACCTCTGCACAGCATATGTTGCTGACGTCTCGCCACTGGCTATTCGTTCCACTGCCATCGGTTTCTGTAACCTTGCGCAGTGCATCGGCCCCTTCGTGTCGGCCATCATGTCCAACTTCAGTTCGCAGTGGGATAGCAACTGGTCCTGGCAGTCGCTGATTGTCGCGCAATGGGGCTTCGCAGCAGTTGCCCTCGTTGGTCAAGTCTCAATGCCCGAGTCGCCTGTCTTCCTTGTTCGCAAGGGTAAGATGGAGAAGGCTCGACGTGCCCTTGAGCGCATGTACACAGACCCCGAGGATGCTTCTGGTCATCTCGAGCGTATCCAGTTGACATTGGAAGAGGCAGACTCGCAGAACCTTGGTTCCTACATGGATTGCTTCAGAGGAATCAACCTACGAAGAACCCTCATCGCCATCATGGTCTTCCTGTCTGAACCCATGTCTGGTCTGGGCTTTGTCTCCAACTATGGTGCTCTCATGTACCAGTATCTAGGTATCAGCGATAAGAAGTCTTTTGAGATCCAGGTCGGTGCTCAGATTCTCTCAATGTCCGGCGCAACCATTGCTTTCCTCGTCGGCGACTTCTGGGGCCGTCGACCAATGTACATCATCGGATGCATTGCCTTATCCTGCCTTCTCATATGCATGGGTATTTCCGGATCCGTCGATACAACAGCCGCCATCACAGCCTCTGTTGGATTTTACACAATGTACAACTTCTTCTACAACGTTGGTGTTGGTTCAACTGTGTACACACTCGCCGGTGAAGTTCCCACCTCTGCCCTACGAACCAAGACAATTGCCATCTCCATCTCCATTTCTTCGGCCGTCAATACCTTTTGGGCCTTTGTTGCGCCTTACATCTTCAACCCCGAGTATGCCAACCTGAAGGCAAAGATTGGATTCATCTTTGGAGCGTTCATGGTCATATTCGCCGTCATGGCATACTTCTGGGTACCAGAGACTCGCATGAGGAGTTACGAGGAGTTGGATGAGCTGTTCCAGAACAAGGTTCCAGCTCCCCAATTCCGAAAGACAGTGACCTTGGCTGAACGCCGTGCTGAGGAAGCCTACGCGATTGAGAATGGAAGGAAGGACAAGATTCGTGAGGTTTAGAACATTGGCAGCATACTATTCGCGAACAAGAGTTATTTATTGAGAACAATCAATCTGTTCACTTGCTTAAGATAATAAATTTGAAGTTTTCCGCTACATTTAGAGCATCATCATTGTGATCCGTACATAAGATCATTCTAAACTTTACCCAAAGATAAATGGCCTTTTTGCTTACTCTCTTGGTCGCTTTCTCTTCTCTGCTAACAATAAAACCAGGCTGATACGGCCATCACAGTCACGGTCAGTGACATAACTACTTTCTTCCTTTTTGCTCTGTTGCTGGCGTTCAAAGGGACAGGCCGCTATTGCATATTTTACAGTACAATATACACCACGAAATATTTAATTCAAGAAGCATTCCTCTCCAGATTTCCACTTAAATCTGCCACTGTATGTCCTCAATCATAGCTTGAGTAATAAGCCCTCGCTCAATATGATCATCTCCAAATGAAGGAATGGCATGAGGACTTGGCCAACTGTCATCTGCCTTCTCTTCAAGTGTCAGCGCATGAGCAATGAGAAATTTGACCATCCACTTGTCAAATCTGTATGATTCTGCGTTAATCGATTTGACACAGCTCTTCTGGAAAACTACCAGGCGATTGATCTAGGTCACGTTAGTACCAACATGCGCTAACAGAAACAGAGCTCTTACCATCCTCTCCACGCTTGGCCAATAACTTCGTAGCTGCACTAAAGACTCTAGATTCGATGCAAGTCGAGCCCGCGAGTCCTCTAGCTCATATGGTTCCCCGAAGAGAAATGTGTGAAGCAGTACTGACGATGATACAATCGTGACGTGGCCCACGATGTTATACACTGCCTCGGCTCCAGTGACCTCTCGGGACGCCTTCAGTACGTCGCAGACTATGGCAGCATGAGCTTTACAAGAATCTGAGTACTTTTTGCCGTTTTTTGTATGTGGTCGGCGGCGGTCCAAGCAGTGGTAGTATAGCAATGTGTAGTAATGGTGGTAGCCGAGATGGAAGGCGACAAAGACACGACCTAAACCGCGTTCCACGAATGTCGCTAGATTTCCCCGAGAGAACTTGAGATTCGGACCTAAAACCTGCTCGAAGGCGCCAAGTTTGTGTTCAAGACGTTGAACAGCGTCATCAATTAGAGCTTCATTCCACTCGACCGAATCTGCGAGACTCTGCTGAAAGTTCTGTATTTCGGTGTATATCTCGACAGTGTTGACCATGTGACCCCATAGCCCAGATCTCCATTGGAAGTCAGGGATGTCCGCGTCTCCGGGTTTCATGTTGTAGAAGACATACTCGTCCATCGGCGCTCTAGGATGGTTGGCCTGTTGTCTAAACTGGCGTGAGACATTGGATCCGCTGCTGGCCCAAGTGTCAATTATAAAACATGTCCAGTATATGCGTCTTTTAACTTCGCGTGTTGGTCCGTCATCATCTTCATTGCAGACTCCAAGATTCAAGAGCTGGGTCATTCGACTAGCAAGACCTGGCGAAAGCATCAGTCATGGAGTCCAACCTGAGTGGATGAAAGACATGTATACCGAAATACAATGATTCAACATCTGCATTGCCTTCGCCGAAGAAATTATTGCCGATCAAGATACAAGCTTGGATATTCTCAAGACAAATGTTCTCGAGGTCTTCCTTCAACGCTGCACAGGCCTTGGCGCGATATATTGACCCACGAGCGACTATGTCAGGCTCCGTGGCGAATCTGAACCTGGGTTAGACCTGATTTGATTGCAAGACTATGAGACTCTTTATTACCTTGCCGACAGACCCATCATCGCGAGTAAAACAGGCTGAGATACGGTGCCCTCCACGACACGTGCTTTGAATGTAGGTTCGTGAAAGAGACTGTGAGGCGAATCATGCATAAAACGAAAATATAAATCGACCAGGTACATTGGCTCATCCAACATATCGGATGATGGACTCTGGATGCTTGATGACTTCGATATCTGTGTGCTCTTTGCAGCTGCTGAGCATTGTAGCCCTCGCTGCACGCACGGCAAACAAGCCTCGTCCACCGTTCGGTCGCATCTCCTCTTCCCCACCCTGCAGTTCAGGCATGCCGTTGAAGGCCTCATTTGCGTTGGTGTGATGGCTGGTCGGCTAGGAAGACGGGGACGTTGACAGTTCTTTCCATTACCGAGTGTGTACAAGGTTGCTGTTCGCGAATCTGTGGTGGAACATAAAATGTAGATCCCGCCCGGCTTGCGCTGTTTCCTGCTTCGCCTGAGAACTTAAGTAGTCGTCGCTTAACCTGAGTCAGTGGGGAGCTCACCCCCAAATACGTCCAGTGGGTCGGGCTGACGGTGCCACTAAAGTTCCGGGCTATACCTCCATTGACCCAAATTCAGAAGAAAGACATTTGACAGTACGCTACACTCTCATTACGCACCGAAATGAATATAGGGAACCCAAAGGGCCCGTTGAACCTCCTGATCAACGCAGGCAACTATATCTCTCCAAGACTTGCCTCCAATCTCTGCCTCATCTAGTACCAGACCCCTGTCCAAGTCTGTGACTGGGGATATCTGGTTAGGCCCAGCCGACAGTCCAAGCCAACGGTCCCGTAGCGCTCGAGTGGCCATATGGAGCCCATAGCATACCGATTCGTCAGTCATACCTTGATCTCGCATCCCTTCATAAGTGTGTCTTGCAATGTCCACACAATACCCATCATCTACCTCCCATAGTGTGCCAATTACATGTCGAAACCCTGCCATCTGAAATGCACTAATCAGATGGATGCTTTCATCCATAAACTTGTCGTTTTTGATCTGACCAGTGCCGCAAGCGGAAAGGTAAGCAAGAAAAGGCGGGCGGCTTTGAAGCTTCATTTCCATGAGTTCTCCCACGGTTAGTGGGCCATCTTCCAAAATCAAGCGGCTATTGGATGGCTTTTCCCTGTCTATATGGCCATGACCGGCGAAGTGAAATACACTACAGTCCCGTAAAAGTAACATGACATCGCTCTTGCGATGTCCAAGTACAGTCGGCTCTACTGCCATCGACTGCATAAGGTCCCGTAAGACGGCTATTTCTTGGCTTGCAAAAGGGAGGTAAGAACTTCCTGGTGTGTGTTCCATGGCTAGAAGCAATGCCTGTCCCGAGACTGAGTGTTGGGGCCTCTGGCGACCGGAGATGATGGCCTTTATAGACGAGCTATATGAGGACATTACCCTATCTAGTACTGATTCACAGGACTGTCTGTAGTGATATCCTGCTGCGTGGATGGGGAAGCGACTTAAAGGACCGGTGGGAACCCACCACACATGCGGCCAATGGCCGTTAGATGGAGATTGAGTGTATCCAAGGGCCTCTAGAACCGGGTTTGCAATAACGTCCCACAGCCACTCCAGAGTCTTCGGGCTATCCAAGGCAGCTGTCTCCGTCTTGAGCTGGATTTCGCTCATATTGAGTAGGGGTAGATATAACGACCGGATTTGATGCTGTTCTACCAAGATTGCATCGCAGCGGAAGTCGCTGACATTAATGGCGACGATAGGTCCGAATCTCACGGCGGCCCGCATTTCTGCTTCCGATGGAGCGAGGAGGAAGTTCTCGAACCCCGGCTGTGTTCGAATTTGGACGATAAGCTTATCGAGTTGACTGCCAATATATGACTGTTCCTCAGGAGTTTTAGGTGAGGCATCGAGCCCGCCTCGACTGTTCAAAGGAGAAGATATAATATGGAACATATCATTTTGCATTGTCTGAGTAAGGCCTGAGGTACTGGGAGCTTCCAGTTGCTTCTTCAGGCGGATGAAACTCTCACTAAGCGCAGGATGAATGGCGTGAAGCTTAGCCACATCTGCAGCTAACTCATAGAACAGCCCCGAGATGACACCACGCCCGATTTCGAGAAGTTGGAGCGCGTCGAAAGCGCGCCTTTTAGCAGCAAACGCAATTGCTGCAGCGTCTGAGGCTAGACCGGCATCTTGAGAGAGAATGCTCTGTTTATGCACAGCTCCAAGTAACCGCGGAACGACAGATGGAAGCAAATGTACAGCGATTTGTGCCAATCTGTGTGCTTCCCCCCAAGCCTCTAGCTCGGTATGGAGGTAGAATAGAACTTTGGCGGCCACGAGACGATCCGGACTGGGTGATGGTGAATGGTTGAGAGCCTCTCGAAGTAACAGGATTGCTTTGTCAAGATCGGAGCCGATAGAGCTTTCCTGATGTCTGTCGAGGTATACAACTGCAAGGTCATTCAGCCGCGTTGCTCGACTTGTATGGTCTTTTGGTGTCTGATCAAGGAATTTCTCAAATAGACAAATTGACTTATCAAGATCTTTTATGGATTCCTTTTTGAGATATCTCATGCGGTAGGCCGTTCCAAGACTTCTTATCCGAGATGCCTGATCGTGAAGACTTGCAGGACTGCTCTCGATCGATTCTTCATAGAGCTGGATTGCCTTGTCCAAGTCTATTTCGTTGCTGGTTGCATTGTATCGATCGTGGTATCCAGCTCCTAAGTCGTAGAGTCGAGATGCACGGTCAGGGTGACCCAACGGCATTGCTTGAAGAGCTTCTTGGAATAGGTCAATCATAGTGTCCAAGTCTATTTTGTTGTTCAGTTCCTGGTATCTGCGATAGTGTGCCATTCCAAGAGCACATAAACAAGATGACTGGTGCAAAGTATCATTAGATAGTATGTCTCGACATTCTCCCAGGTAACGAATTTCAGTGTTGATATCCTCCACGAATCCCGTTTCTTGGTATCGAGCCTGGTATGTAGCCGCAAGTTGATAAAGTCGCAGGCTGCGGTCAGGATGGTCCTTTGGTGTCATATCAAGGCATTGCCGCAACATTTCGGTCGCTCTGTCCAAGCACGCAGCTTCCCTCGTTACAACATACTTTACATAAAAGCCAAGTCCAAGGTTACCGACCCTGGACATACGATCAGGGTGGTTCTCTGGCGTGTTGGCGATGGACTCTTGATACAAATGAAGTGCTCTATCAAGATGAGGGTGGTCAAGTGCGGGGACTGATCTTGTGTCGAGGTACCTGACGTGATATCCGATTGCGAGAGTGTGAAGTCTAGCTGCCAGGTTGGATCCATCAACCTTGGCTTCTGGATTTTCTGGGTATAGCTCCGAATATTTCGCTCTCAATTCCGTAAGGTCGGACATCGGGTCGGGGGGGTAGCATGGTTTGTCCAAGGATTCTTGATATCGTTGGATCGCCTTTTCGAGATATAAGATGGATCGTGTCCTTGTATACTGGTGGTAATATCCATCTCCTAGTCCGTCAATTAAAGATAGGCAGTCATTGCTGTCTCTTGGAGTTTCACTGAGGATATTCTCGTATAGCTGAACTTCTGGCTCTAAATCTTCCATAGCACCTGTTCTTGCATATTTGGCGTAAGACTCATCCCGGGCAGTGGAGTCCTGGCCTGCGTCTTCATTTGATGAACTCCCCGTCGTGCTAGTATTTTCGGCCAGAGGCTTGTATTTATCGTGGTCGCCGTGTGTTGTCATTGCAGTATAGTTGTCAAACATAGCGGTTCGTTGTAGCAAACATCACTGCGCGAAATGTCGTCTCTGACATAGTGAGACGGCAAAGACCCTTCTCTGACAATTGAGGGTTAGGCAGCTATGATAGTAGTAAGCACGCCACAAACGAGGCTGTGCTCTGTCTAACCAGAGGGCAGATATCTGGCTCTCATTAAGATAACCCTCGTACCGCCCGACCTCAGCAACATGCAGCGGGGTAGTAAGCTGGCATCACCTAAGCATGTGTACCTAATGTTGTAGTCAGCCGTTTCATTGCCATTCGTATATTGAAGACCAACCTCCTCGAGCAGTCATACCAATGATGCATATCGGGTCACTATTGCCTCCATCAGCAAACTCCGACAAGTAACGTGTATCGAAATCGACAGCGTGTCATGATGCGGTAGCTGACAAACCCATTTACTCTCATATGACCTATCTTCGGTCAAATTCGCAATATGACGGGTTTTCTCTGCTAACCTGGAACTATAGCCTTAAACAGAAGGTGTTGATCATGAGAACTCTAGCCTCCGCCTTAACAAGACCAGACCCACTACGCCCAACCTCGACATCCGCCCTATCAAGACATAACACCAGCGACTCGAATTCTTTTAGTAAAAATACATAACTAGACGTGGGAACTTCTGGGGTAATCATGCTAGCGCAAAGTTCGACTTACTATTATATAATGGATATTCCATTTGAGCGTTTTTGACTCCACCATGTTCGCCTTTCAACGACAACGCGTCCAGTAGTCGTATGTTCGACACAGCATCGAGAGCGTTCGGATGTGAGTTGCTAAATAGACTAGACATCCGAAATCGGACTGAAATGTATATAATAAAGTAAAGGGATCCTGTAGTCCCTGTGAACTTGTCCAGGATAGTATCTGAACTTATATCCATTATGTACAACACAATGGATCACATCAAACCGGATCCTCAACCCGAGGCCGCCGAATCAACCCCATCAACCAAATCCATTGAACAAAATCTCGAATCAGGAAATACAGAACTAGAAAGAGCCCTCCATGGCCGCCATCTTCAATTCATCGCCATAGGTGCTGCCGTAGGCACAGGCTTGTTCATCGGAACAGGAAACGCCCTTGCAACAGCCGGCCCAGTTTCTCTCCTCATAGCCTTCATTTTTGTCGGAACTCTGTTGTTCTCTGTTATGACAGCGCTTGGCGAAATGGCAGCTTATATCCCTGTCGCAGGTGCCTTTACCACATACGCGACGCGATTTCTTGACCCAACATTCGGGTTCGCAATGGGCTGGATTTATTGGTTCAGCTGGTCAATCACTTTCGCACTGGAATTGACAGCAGCTGGATTAATTATCCAATATTGGGAGAAAAGTCTGAACATTGGAATTTGGATCGCTGTCTTTTGGGTTCTTTTCACAGCGGCCAATTTCATGCCTGTTCGCTGGTTCGGAGAATTCGAGATGTGGTTTTCGAGTATCAAAGTCATCACAATTATCGGATTTATCATCTTTTCAATCTGCGTGAATGCAGGCGTGGGCGACCAAGGATACCTCGGGTTTAAATACTGGAAAGATCCTGGTGCTTTCAATGAGCACATTGTGGAAGGCGATATTGGACGCTTTGTTGGCTTCTGGTCCGTCTTGATCACAGCGGGCTTCAGTTATCAAGGGTCTGAGCTAGTAGCAATCGGTGCAGGCGAAACCAAGGATCCTCGAAAGACAATTCCTTCTGCGATGCGATGGACCTTTTGGGGTGTCTTTTCCATCTTTATCGCGACGGTCTTTTTCCTCGGTCTCAATATTCCTTCAACGAACAAAGGCCTTCTCAGCGATGGTCACGACGCTTCAGCATCCCCTCTTGTTATTGTTGCTCAATTGGCGGGAGTTCCCATTCTGCCGTCAATTCTCAATGCGGTCTTGTTGACGGCTGTTTTGACTGCTGCCAACTCAGACGTGTATTCAAGCAGTCGAATTCTCATTTCGCTTGCTGACTCGGGCCATGCACCAGCCTTTCTCAAGAAGACGAATCGGTTTGGGACGCCATACAATGCCGTGGCTGTCTGCGCAGCAGTTGGATTCCTTTCGTTCCTCAATCTGTCGAACAGTGGCACAGTCGTTTTCAACTGGTTCCTCAGTATTACCTCGGTTGCCGGGTTCATCGCCTGGGCCATCATCTCGCTTTGTCACATCCGATTCGTGAAGGCTCTTTCGCTTCAGGGAATATCACGGGCCAGCCTTCCATATGTCGCACCCTTCCAGCCATATCTATCCTGGTATGGTCTCTTCTTCAGCTCGTTGATTATCATTACCAGCGGCTTTGAAGTGTTCATCGAATGGGATACTAGCAAGTTCTTTACGAACTATATCAGCTTGATCTTATTCCTCGTCATGGTTGTTGGCCATAAATTATTGTTCAAGACAAGGACGGTTCCACTGGATGAGATGGATCTTATAACCGGAACTGAAATTTAGCTCGGGAGATGAATGCGGTTGATAATTAGGTTGTGGCTTGTTACTTTCCCCAACAGTACGCTTAACAGAATAACTAAAATTAGCCTTATACCTTCATTTATTGATAATAGTTTTCATAAGCTATGGCCCTTTTACGATATCTTTCAACGCATCATTAATTAGCATCTATTCTTATCCCTTCTAATCATCCCTGTCCATTAGTTTTACGAGAGTGGAGATCAACATACGGCGTCACCAATGACGGAGGTCCATTCCAGCCGAGGAGCCGTGCTTATTCAGCATCTTGGCTCTAGAATCTTTCCCTCAGATCGGGCTTAGATCTGTTTGCTTCTTGACAACAAAGTCACAAACATCAAGAATCCTGCACGACAGGAGGGTCTTTAAGATGTTTGGTGTCACGTTCAGGAACTCGAGGCTACAGAAACAGCTTTTGCTGCTCAATGCAGTTACCGGCTTTGTTTCTGCAGCTTCGGATGCTTCGGCCCTGGATAGGTGTCCAGATTATGTCGCCAAGCACGGTGAGTTATATCGCGAATTCTTTGTCCACAAAATCTGATAAAATCTCGCAGCACCTTTGGTATGGCTTCACTCAGAGGATCGCTTCATGCCTAGTGATCTCGCAGCTCATGTCTCCAACACGATCCCCAAGTTGGATGAACAACCAATCAGCGGTCTTTCTTCAATTGAACTTGAGAATCTTGGATATCTCAATGAACACGGCGGTAATGCTGTTGCACTCACTTCCAAGGAGGATCCAATGACATATCCTAAGTGGATATTAGGCGAGGCACCAGATGATAGTGGACGAATACACGATTCTGTGCCTTGCGCTGTCATTCTGGTGGAAAAGAGCGAACTTGACGTAGATGCGTTCTACTTCTACTTCTATTCCTTTAATGAGGGACCGAATATCACACAAGTCCTAGAACCGATCAACCATCTTATTGGAGATGAGCATCTGGGTTCTGGGATGCACTTTGGCAACCATGTTGGAGACTGGTGAGTTCATCGTGGAGAGGTTCAGAATGAAGCTAACGAAGTTTTCAAGGGAGCATAATATGGTCAGGTTCCACAATGGCACTCCTGTGGGTGTGTACTATAGCCAGCATGTTGATGGCGTTGGCTTCAAGTGGGATGACAAAAGAATCAACGTAACTGATGGAAGAGTATGAGAATCACTTTTGTGTGGCATCAAAACATTAACTAACTGAAATACAGCCAATCTCATACAGTGGCCTCGGCTCTCATGCCAACTATCCAGCAGGAGGGTAAGTTCTTCCCATATGTTCCATGGCGTCTAATACTTACGTTTTTCAGACACCAACTTCACAACGCAGCAATGTTTGACTACTGTGACGAGGGCAAGATATGGGATCCCGTCCAGTCAGCGTACTTCTACCGCTTCAATCCAGACACAGTCACCATCACGCCAATTATCTCACCTCTTAAGCCATCCGAGACTGAACCTGCCCAGAACCTAACATCCTGGTTCGATTTCACTGGTCACTGGGGCGACAAGAGGTATCCCGACTCTGATCCACGTCAAGAAACCGTTCCACACTTTGGCCTCAAGCGCTTCAACACCGGTCCCAATGGTCCACGCTTCAAGCATCTTGTCCGCAAGGGTCTTGTGCGTGATCATGCTAGGAAGATGGGCTGGGAAGAATGGGGTGTAAGTATTTTTATGGCATGGTATCCCTGCTGTATTCGAGGCTGGAGACTGTGGAGATCGGCGGGTATACTGGTTGTTATGGTTTCAGCGTTTGTACTTGCTGTCATCTTTGGAATCAGGAAGCTCAACAGTTGGAGGCAAAGGAAGGCTTACACAAAGCTTGGTGAGGATGATGTAGCGATGGATGATTTGAGAAGGCAGGAGGAGTCGTTGGTATCGTCCGATTCTGATAGCGACGATGAGGATGATTATAGAAGAGATAGATATGAGGCTATGATGAGAGGATAGATAGACTGAACTATAGACCAAGGATTTTGTCTCGCAACCATTATAGATATCAGGTCAAAAGTCGCATGGCCCATGTCTCTGGGCGGGTGTAAAAGTTAAAAGTTTAGTTTTCCCTTGGGTTCTCGCCGGTCTTCATTTCTATGACGCTCTTATATCAGCGACAAAATAGGTAAATCATAAAAGGCCCCCTGAGATCCGCAATATCTATGAGAGTACTTCCTCCGGCTTGGTGGAGACGCTGCGCTTATGAGCCAAATAATTGCCCGGTTTCTGAATATGCAGTTTCGACCACTTCTTGCTATCGGGAGTGGATCAATGCCCAAAGTGCAAATGATATTTCAGCAATTCAAAAACCGGAGCAAATAACGACAACTCAGCATTGGCATGCGGCGCCAAGACAGCCTTGGCGGTGCAGACATGGCAAAATGGAATGGTTTTTAGGAGCTGGGAGAGCTGGTCGTCGCTTTTGAGAACCAAAGTTCCAAAAGACGCTGGGATCTTAATCCTTTTTGTTTAATGAATCTCGATGGAAGGATCAAGGGGCGAGTGGACATAGATAGTTAAACTTCTTATCACAAACGCTGAACATGTTGACGTCACTGTACCGGTGGAAGGAATATGCCAAGCGTCTTGGGTATCTCGATGATAATAATTCAGTTTACTTGAGAGTTTTACGAGAGCAGAGCGGCCGCCGTCAAGATAGACATTTAGCAGGGGATATTCTGGAAGAGAGTAGATTGGACGTACTACGAACTGCAGAGGCGTTATGTTCGCGAGGAAACAAGTATAAAAAGGCTGAAAGGCCTTCGAATCTTACAGTGGAAACCAGTCAGTCCTCGACACAAACAGCCATCACCATCAAAGTCTTTGTCACTTGACAGTATAACAGTCCTCCCAACACTTAGAGCATCTTTGTGCTAACCTGTTACCAGTTAGCCTGTCCTCACCATGATCTTCACCCAAGCTCTCAAAATCGCCTCCATGGCTCTCCTCTTACCCTCTATGGTATCAGCCTGGGACGTCCAGTGCTTCAGCGAAGAGAACTGCAACGGCGACGCAGGAACCCTGACCTACGCGCCAGATGGTGATATCTCCATGCGGACCTTCTGTCTCAATGTTGAAGGCCGAAAATCCTGCCGGTTCTCTGGTATCGGGGGCAATTGGCAAATCGTGGGCAATTCCGTCCAAGGAGAATGCCTGGGCTTCGATTATCGTGGTAGTTGCGCCACTGGTACATCCTGCATCAATATCCAGCACCCATACGGCGAATATCCCGAGCGTGCTGAGGTTGGTCACGCTTCTTTGACTCAATGCTGGACCGGCGGTTCCAAGAGGGATGGGCTTTCTTGGGAGGCATAGATGATGAGTTGGAAACTGTATGCCGCAAGGACAAGACGCAGGGTGCAGAAGGCTATCTCGCTTGGAATTGGTGATAGCTCCGGGCTTCTCACCTTCGACGCACTATGTATTAGTTTGTACCGCCTTGGATGTATCTCAGCTGTACGGGTTTCTTATTTGTGACCGGCAATGTCACTATATGGCTCGTTGTACTCTGGACCAAGTCACCGCTATAGCTCACCAATCGACGTCTTCGCGTCTATTAATATCTACCCGGAGCAGACTCAGTTTCCAAAATATGTTATTTGTTTCACGACCTTGACAGGATCACGAGGTCGTGCTGTCGTATCAGTGGCTTGACTTGCGCCATGTGATGCTGATGGCGTCTCTAATTCCCGCTTCTTGCATGGTGGCCCCGATTGGCGAATAGGAATCTTAGGAGTTAGGTACTAAGATCCACAAAGCTTCTTCAAATTCATGAGCCTCTTTAACTCCGGACTGTTCGTATCACTTGACATGACTGACATGTAAAAGGGCGTTGAAATGCGGGGTTTTAGCGGTTGGATATCGTCGGCTCGGGCTTCTTAAACGAGGTAAGCCGACTTGGACGCGATAAGCCGCGGGCGATCTATGACAAGGACCCCGCATGACTGTGGGTTTTGGAGACTCTTATCAACGACTTCGGACTCTAGATTTGTTTCTTTCATCTTTCATCTACATATAATTGCAATATTCCTTAATGTAAGCACGAAATCCCGTCTGTAAATGTCATAACTAACCATTTACTGCAGCATCATAGACTCAGCATTTACACACAATGGCAGACTACAAAGCAACAGTATCGGCGGCCTTGCAACAGCGGGACGTCGGCCTTTCCAAGGTTGAGCCGAAGCTAGAGGGCCTCCCAAAAGAGCTCCCTCTGAGCTCACAGGGTCTTCCCAAAACTGTCCTTACAGAACGAGAGATCGAGATAACTGAAAAATACTCTGTTATTCAGCTTTTAGAAATCCTTCGCAAAAGAGAAATCAAGGTTGAGGAGGTTACTCGTGCCTTCTTGAGGAGAGCTGCGTTAGCTCAAGCTGCTGTAAGTTCTCTTGATCCCGTGACTCGATGTAATACAAATGGCTGACATTGGTAGACGAACTGCTTGGTCACTCTCATGTGGGATGAGGCTATCGAGCGCGCGAAATATCTTGATTCACTACCCGAGCCTAAGGGCATGCTCTTTGGTCTACCCATCTCAACCAAGGAACACCATGGCATGGTGGGCGAGAAAGTCACGACTCACGCATCTTTCGTTGCATGGATCAACAAGGCGCACGGATCTAATCTTCTTTACGACAACTTGTATGACGAAGGCTGTGTCTTTTACGTACGGACTACGCAACCTCAGACTATCATGCATCTAGAGACCATCAGTACCATCTATGGAACAACTGTTAACCCTTTCAACCGTGATTTGACGGCTGGTGGTAGCAGTGGAGGTGAAGGTGCCTTGATTGGACTTCGGGGCAGTATTCTGGTAAGCAAGATTCCTCGTTGATCAAAGGATCGTTTCTTACATCGGTAGGGAATCGGTGGTGACATTGGCGGTAGTGTTCGTTGTCCGGCAGCTCACAACGGAATCTACGCCTTCAAGTAAGTTCATTAAAGGCTAGAGTTACCAGATATTAATACAATCTTAGGCCGACTCTCAAGCGAATCTCAGTTATGGGCGCCCGATCAGTCATGGTTGGCAAAGAAACCATCTCATCCACACCCGGCCCCATGACGACGGACCGCGAAACCCTCGAGCTCTTCATGAAAGTAGCCCTTGCATCCAAGCCATGGCTGATCGATCCTTCTCTCACCGCCAAGGAGTGGACGCCGTACAAATTCGACAGACCTCTCAAGATCGCTATTCAGTGGTGGGACGGTGTTGTGCAACCTCATCCACCCATGACAAGAGCTTTGAGAGAAGTGGCAGAGGCCTGTCGTAAAGCTGGTCATGAAGTCGTAGACTGGGATTGCGAGCCTTTGGATCATCGCAAAGGTTGGGAGATTTTGTCAGCGTTGTACTGGCCTGATGGCGGTAAAGAAGCGCTGGATCTTATGGAAGCAGCTGGAGAGCCTGTTCTTCCGTTGACTAAGTTCATCATTCAGGAGCAACCCAGCGTGAAGAACTTGAACATGCACGAGCTATGGGAGGTAAGTACAGCTTTAAAAGCAGTTTGGTAGTTTCTGACTGGGTATCTAGCTTTGCACGAAGCGAGACGATTACCGTGCTGCGTACGCGCGAGCTTGGTCCTACACAAGCAAAGCAGAAGGCCGAGAGGTCGATGTGATTCTATGCCCACCTTACTTCGGAGCTGCATCTCCCCATGAGCAATCTCGATACTGGGGATACACTGCTCACTGGAACCTTCTGGATTAGTAAGTCAATCCCATCTCGTAATCACCCACCTCGCTGACACCTTCACAGCCCAGCAGCAGTCTTCCCAGTAACAACAGTCGATCCTTTCAAGGACCCCAAGGACGTTAAGTATGTCCCAAAGAATGATGAGGACAAATTCGTATACGACCAGTACACCCCCGAGAAGTTTGCCGGTATGCCCATTTGTCTGCAAGTTGTTGGTCGACGGCAGTATGATGAGAAGGTTCTTGCTGCGCTTAAGGAGATTGAGCGTGCGATGGGTAGAGAGTAACTGTGTTTGGCAAATTTAAAACTCCCGGAACCTACAGATAGAATGTTGACTCGGGCTGGTTATTCTTATATCTAGAAGACATTGTAGATATTTACTCCACCTTGTTATCCTAGTCGGAAATTACGAGAAAGCCCGCTTCATGCGTGTCAGATCTAAAAGATGACATAAGACTAGCTCTACATCCACCACATAGCCAATCAGATGGTCTTTAGTGGTTAATCCGACTGAGAAGGATTCTTGCCTCTTACCTTGATTGGGTAAATGCTCCTCTAATAAGGCGGAGTCCGAGCCCTTGAGTCCGACACCTTGGGTTTGTCAGCCTTTATCCTTTCCAGTCATCACATGTTAGGATTGAGAACAGTGAGATGACCGGGATAGATAACATAAACCCTTGCATAAGACTATGCGTTGGTAAACACTAACAGGCTAGGTATATAAAGGGTTCGTGTTGAGCCCCAAAGCACGCTTATTCTATTCTCATCTGCACTTTTCTTGCCATAATATTTTCACACGCACTCTATCAAACATGTCTGAACAAAGAACCATCTTAATAACTGGCTGCTCAAATGGCAGTCTTGGTTCAGCTTTGGCACTTGCGCTTAAGAAGGAAGGGTGGCGAGTGCTCGCAGCAAGCCGCAACCTCTCAAAGCTGAAAGTGGTTCAAGACGCCGGCATCGAGTGTATACAAATAGACGTCACCTCCACTGAATCAGTTTCACACGCCGCAGAGGAAGTCAAGAAGCTCACCGGCGGCTCCCTCGACGCCCTGGTTAACAACGCCGGCATTGGACACAGCATGCCCATTCTTGATGTCGACATTGACAAGGCCCACGACCTTTTCGAGCTCAACGTCTTCTCTATCATTCGAGTAACTAAGATCTTTCTACCACTATTGCGCAAGTCCTCTCACGGACCTCTGCTCATCAACAATACCTCAGCCGTCGGACTATTGGGTGCCGGTGTTCCGTTCCAGGGCGCTTATGCTGCATCGAAAGCAGCAGCAGTCAGCTTGACCGAGAGTCTCCGACTTGAGCTTGATCCATTTGGCATTCGTGTCATTGACCTTCTTACTGGTGGTGTCAAGTCCACATTCTTTGTCAACGCTCCTCATGCAGAGCTACCAAAGGACTCAATATATAACCCCGCCAAGGAGGCGATTGAGTCATCGATGGCTGGTAATGAGCCGGGGCTTGTTAAGGAAGATATTACGACGTGGGCGAAGCATGTTGCCGGTGATCTCAGTCAGCGTAAGGTACCATATCTGGTCTCTCGGGGCGGCACGGCGGGAACGGCGAGGCATCTCATTAGTCATTTGCCTACTGGTTTGTTGGACAGTATGATAAAGCCAGCGGGAGGCATCGATGTTTTGGAGCGCAAATTGAAGGAGCGAAAGGATAGTGTCAAGACTGATTAATTATCTAGAACGAGAATCTAAACGCTCGGGTATAGTCCAACTATTTGCCAATGGCGTTTGTAAGCTTTGTTTCCGGACTCTCTTCTCAGCACCCTTCGTGGTCATGATGGCTATGGTAGCTAAGTAGCTGGCAGCCCCTCCAAAAACGAGCCTGAGATAATTTGTCTTTCGTCCAGTTTGTCTCTGGCGGGAAAGGTGTCGACATGTCCCATTTTTCCACCTCTGCTTCTTCTTCACTCCGGTACATAAACCAGTCCAAGCGGGCGATCTGAGCATGCAATACCTCGCTAGGCTGGTGAAGTGCCATGCCAAACATCGCACAGGCCTTCACCTCGTAGCCCTGGCGCAGGACCTCTTCAACCCCTTCTATGTGATGCAACTTACGGCACACAAATCTCCAGTAAGCGAGGTATCTCACGGCACTCTTCCTGTGGCACTCCCTACTTATGTCTTCGTTCATGTTCGTCGCGTGGCGTCTGAATGCCCTCTGCAAGTAAGTCAGAAGCCTTGGGTCGTCAAGCGGAACTGCAGCGCTAGCAGAGTCAACACATGGAGCCGTTTTGGAGTTCTCGCCTGTGCTGTAGGGGAGCGGTATCCATATAACGCCATAGAGGAATGTTTTGATGTTGTGGCTTCTCGGAGCGCTGTTGAGCTGGTGAACTATCCCGGGGAGCCAGATGTCATCGGGGCCAAATTCAGCATAAAACTGAAAAGACTTTGGTATCCCACGAGGCCAATTGGTGGGTTTTGAGGATGGCATTATTGTGCGTATTGTTTTGTCGACTAACTTCAGTCTTCGTCTTCGTAGTGGTCGTGGGCGTGCAAAAAGCTCAGTCTCATACATCAGCAATGACATTCGTGAGAGAACAGCGGCACGAGACTCATGACAAGTCCACAGTAAGCCGAACGGTTGGTAACGAGCATCGATGTTGCTGGTGCTCTTACTCTCGTGTGTCTCACCGTGCCTGAAATACCAGAGGTTACACGCGCTGTGCTGGTCTATCGGTATGTCAGGGACGGCAGACTCCCAGATCATCAAGCGGATCTCGCATGGAAGTTCGGAAAAGCGAGTGAATGCTGATAGATTCCGCATCTCCTTCCACCACTTCACCATCTCCATCCATAAGAGGATCAAACCGCGTTCCAGACCGGTGACCATCGCGGAATAGTGTCTAATCGACATAAATAGGGCAGCTATAAAAACCGGGTGATAGACAGGTAAGAGTTGGAACATCTGGAGCAAGATGATACAAAATAATTAAAGATGAAAGATACAAGGACTTAACGGTTACTATTTTATAAATTTTTTATTTAAGTTTGAATATTTTTATTAATCATCTGGGGATGTTTAAGCTTGCGTAGTTTAAACACGATGAGGTACACCTTAACATCTGATACACTGGAAATCGAAACTCTCTTGAACACCAGGCTTAGAACTGAACTCCCATTGGCCCAAAACTTGTACTTCATACAAATGCTTTTTAGCTACAACGCTGTGGCTCCTGAGTGAGAAGGTATTTCTGTATAAGCTTCTCGCTAACCGAAGCCACACATTTCATATCATGACTCGTCTAAGAAAGATCTGTTTGAGTTTTAGTTTTTTTTGAAGGTCAACTCTCAAGTTGAGAAAGATCATGAGGAGGACAAGGTTCGGTTTGTACAAATTGTATTAAAAAGTCATTACATGAAGTTAACCTAATCTTGAAACATCATTATTCATGGTAAATAGACAGAATGTCAGTCGAGTTATCGTACTCAACGCCACACTTCTCAGAGAAGCCAGTGAACTTGTCAACGCGGGCCTGGATATACTCCTCGAAGCTGTCTCGGGTGCAGCTAGTTCCGGGACCATCCTCACAAGCGGGCAGAGGCTGGGGTGCGCTGTTGACCAGGACACGGTAGTACTCGCCATCATCGTAGCCGTAGCTGCCGGTGCAGTTGAGGCGCTCGATGGCGATGTTGCTCAGGAAGGGGAGGATGTGAGAGCTCTTCCAGGCGCGGCGGTAGTTGATCTTGTTGAGGGGCATAGTGTCGTTGATCTGGGACTCGCTGCCGCCGGGCTCGGAGTTATTGAAGAGACCCATGGCAACTAAGACCATTGGGGGTAACTCCCTGTGCGTAAAGCTGACGTAAAGATCCTCGTCGGAATCGTCGTTCATGATCAGGTCAGCGGTAGAGTTGAGCCAGGGCATACCAACGTAACCAGAGACCTCGTTGCCGTAGCCAGCATTGTAGTGGTATCGCACGTCCTCAGCGTACTCCCAGCCTAGCCAGTCATCGGGAGTGAAGAGCTCAAGGTTGCAGAAAGGAGACTTGCCACGGATGACCGTCTCGTATCCACAGAGCTGCTGCATGCCGAAGATATCGTCGACAGTGAAGTTGAAGTCGGATGCGAGAGCGTTGAAGCGCTCGACGATGGGCTTAGCGTACTTCTCCTGGTACTCGGCAGACTCCTCGCTGCCAGTGGAGCCAGAGTAAGCAGGGCAAGCCTTGTAAGGGGTCAAGCTGTTGGCGCCAGACTCCTCGGACTCGTAGATCTGCTCAACCTTGATGGAAGTATCGTCGGCCTGAAGACCTCGGACGAAAGACTGGGCAGACTTGACAGTTCGCTCAGCGGTTGATGTCCACACCTTCTTGGGCTGCTTGAACTCGGGGTATCGGAACTCAAGATCGACTCCCAGGCGAGTAGCCTCTAGACGACCAAGGTTGGTCAGGAGGGACACTTCAGCGTCGGAGATGGGAGCCTCCCAGTCGGCAAGGAAGTTCAGGTAAGGAACCTTGCTCCAGTCCACACCAGTCTTGTTTCCGAGCTTCTCAATGAAAGGCTCAATGTATTCCTCGAAATCGAAGTCGTTCGCGTAGATGGCAGCATGTCGCACCAAGTAAGCAGCGCGCTCAGCAGTGCAGCCCTGGGGCGCATCGGGAGAAACGGGAGGATCTTGGGACTCGAAATAAGGTGCGATTCCAGTAAGGTGATGAAGGGGGTTGAAGCTGTAGTCGGAGTTGAGAGAAGCTGCAGAAGCCAATGGCAGCAGGCTCACAAGAGCCTTGCTCAGAGATGAAGTTTGACGAGGCATTGTGAGTCAATGGGAATGCACAAAGAGACGAGTCTGGACAGTAAACTCAAACTCAATTGACCATCTACACAGCTACCTATTATATCTCGGCAGTCTATTTACTTTTTTGTTTCCCCTATGAGATCATTAGTGTCGATGTTGAAGAAAGTCCCATGTTGATAGCCGTGTCTTGACGTCACAAGCATAAAACGATCCACGGCTAAACCTGTCTGGCCTGCGTTTGTTCCTTGCAGTTTGTCGATATGTTTCCTTCTGATTGGCCCCGGAGATTTGAGGCTCCATAATCAGCACGTTGGCGTGGCGCGTCAGCCGAGGCCGCATTATCCGAGCGTGTAGACTTGGCTCCAAAATCAAGAAAACAGCAACAAGATATTCCTTTTTTTTCTCCTCTAGCATCTCGATCTAAGAGGATGCGTACTGGGGCTTCGTTCTTTGACGAATGCCCAGAGAGTAGCGAGTCATATGTTTCATGTTTGGCTGGTAGATCTTGAGGCTCTGTCTCCTCTGCATCATACTTAATCTCTTTTACTTGCTCGAGCCTGAATGCCGAGAAAGCGAAGCCTTTTCTGGTCCACTGATTGTGTCACACCTTATCCATACTTTCAGGCTTAAAAACCGGGCCATCATCGACTGAAGATTGAGTGTAGCTTAGTGCCATCGCCAATTCTTTCACTAACGCAATGGCACGCTACTGCATGATGTTGTAACAGTCAATCGATCCTACAGAGCTTCTTTTCTTTTTTTTAAAGTAGTGATAGTCAAGTTGGCAGTATCAGGGCGACTCATAACTACGATCAGGAGCAATAGGAGTGAGCCGATTAAGATGTATGCCTGTCAGGCGGGTCAAAGAAAAACCAAGACTTAGTTAAGGGTGTCATAAGGATTAGGATAGTCTAATCTAAGCTTTAGCACCTAAACACAATTAAGTTATTTTGTCAACAGGCTTCTATGTCCTGGTTATTTTTCGGACCGCCTGCCTGTGTATTGTGACATGATCAGATGTGACATACGCTACTTGCCCATCTGTTCTTGCGCAAACCGATCCCAGTGCTTCTTCTGGTCCGCAAAGTTCACAAGGTATGCTTCAATATATATCCCAGCAAACCACCTCTGAGAGCTATCTTCAATCTCACACGTGATGTCAGTCCAGCCGCTTTCCACTCGGGGCTGTACGCGCTTCACAACATCCAAACAGTGACCTGCCCACTTGCCACGGTACATATCCATAAAATAGGCACGCATATGTGCAATCTGGGATTCGCTGATTCTAGACCCATTTTTGAAAACAGCCTTTACCATATCGCTTGGCCTTCCTGTAGTTACTGCTTTTGGAGGTTCGCGCCTCTCTTGCCAGTTGATGAGCCACATTAGCAAGATATCCAGAGTAAGCCAGTGATTTCCTGTAACAGAAACAGTGGTCAACTCGGAGATCGTTAGATCGTTGACGAGTTCCATCCGTATGTATTGCTTGGTAGTCAAGTTGCGAAGATACCATTGCCCTTCACAATCCAAGTCATGGAGGGCCAAGCATGACTTCAGCAGGTCGTGTAGACTTTCGGGGATTCCACTCGATGATAAGAGACGAACGGTCTCTTCTCTTCGAGGACATTCAAACTCTGAGGGTGTCAAGGAAGGGTAGCTACGTGTCGCGCTTTTTCTCCACGCAGACCACGACCCCTTTGATTTGTGGTGCGTACAAGGATTTCGCTGGTCCATCATGTCGCAGTGGACGCTGTGTTCTTCCATTGATTGATCCTTGACTTCATGGTACAACCCGTAGATGGCTGGTGGAAGGGTTGTCTTTCGAAAACCCGTAAGGAAGATTGGTGTGTCTACCCACGAATACGAACGGCGATCGTGGTGAATAGTGGTCACTGCTCGAATCCAAAGCTTTTGGCTGCAAAGCCCAAGAGCAATGACATCGACAGGCTCTAGATACAGATTGATGTTTCTAATCAACTCTGACGGCAGGCTTTCCAATGGAGATTCTGCATCGGGGCGGTTAGGCTCCTTCAAAGCCTGGCCGAGCTGCACCAGGGCCTCGTTGTGCGCATTGATGGAAGGCCTATGTAGTCGATGAAACGCGTCGAAGGACTTGTTGGCGATGCAGAACAGTTTCCGACTACTGAGGGCAGCATCACCGCCTTCAATCTGCTCTAGGAAAAGTTCAAGCCAGTCGTTTGTTTCCAGTGCTACCTGTTCTTTGCGCAACGGCGCCAAGATGGACATGGACCAAGACTCGACGCCGAGAAAGCCTTCACACATGATGTTAATCCTGTTCGCTTTTGGTGTTATTTGGTAGACACAGCGTAAGCAGTCAGCTTTGGTGCGGAGAAGTCAAAGACATGTTGTGTGTGTTGGCGGCAAGGCGTAAGCAACAGCTGACTTTGGCTTGGCCCTACATGTGAGACATGGTGGCCTCGAGTACACTGCAATAGCCTATTGCGATGTTTTCGCGCGACCGGTAAAGCAAAAGTAATTAAGCTTTTTTACGGACAAGCTCATCGCAGATCGATGATGGCGATTGCTCTGCTAGGGCCGCCCAAGGGTGAGTAGGGGGCTAGGTGGGTAACAGAATAAATGTTCTCTAAGGCTTAGGCTACAGAAATAAAGTAGTCTAAATACTAGCCTAAGCCGACATAAGGTGACCAGATTATTTCGTCCCTTATGCTTTCGGCGATCAATTCTTCTGACACCCTGCGGGGGGGTTGCTTCATCCCTTCATAGCTAGCCAGCCAGTCATTTATTATAGCCGTTGCATTTTGTACCCACCATCGGCATCCCGTTGCAGGTCGAGTAGAACATACATAGACTACGCTTTACAGTTTCGGAGCTTTTGATCCAAATAAATGACATTCGTGCCATTGTCTGATTCAATTGCGGAGCACTTGAGTTTCTGTCCATTTTGTGGCTTGCCCGCGCCCGTTTTTATGTCGTCATCCCAATGGCGTAGTGTAGGGTAACACAGTACCGTAGTTGAAAGGGCGTGGAAGCCAACACAACACAGTTCATATTTGACGGAACTTGGTGAAGGTCTCTTAATTATTTGTTGGGGGGCTTACGCGGCATATTTAGGCGCGATTATAATCCTCAAAAAGGGTGTGGGTGGAAATAAGGATGCAATATTTATGCTAACCTGACGTGTTTAACAGTCTGCCTGTCCATTCTTTGATGCACCGGCGGTATAACATATTACACCTCCGTCGGGGCAGATAATCATAGCTAGTACTTACATATTTGAGTAGTATCTTGCGATGATACCCATACAGTATCCGTTTTCGTCTATCAGGCTTCTGCTCAGGTAGCCAGGTAATTAGAGGTGTAAGATGTGCACCGCCGGAACATCAACGCGACACGGTGGTGTGATAATCTGGATACAAATGCAAATCAATTGGCATTCATAGCACAGGTCCTTTTTAAATCACAGTTCAGTGCTCTGTACATAGAATTCATTGTAGGGCTGATTTGGTGGATAGACGTCGCTTGGCAAATCGTCTGTTCATCCCGTCCCATCTTGAATCCATTCTCCACTAATGTTTTTGTGTCGGTTGCAGACTTGGCGATGCGACCGCAGTGCTGGCGTCAGCTTTTAGGGGAGTCATGCACTGTCAGGTTCTCCGCAGTCTGGAAACCTGCTGTGCCACTCGATAACCTTGGCAGAATGGGATTTTTGGATCCGTAATTGGGATTTGGAAGCACAACAATCAGGAACTGGCAATGTCCCCACGTGCAAAACTAGCAGATTCACTAAAAGTTGCTGATCACTGAAAATAAACAACTCATGAGATCAGTGGTTTCAGGACTTGATTGAAAGCCAAGCTAAGCCGGTAGTCTAAATGCCAGCCACTGCCGTTTGCATTACAGTTAGGCAGTGTCAGAGGCAGTTTTTAGAGCATTGGTGGGGTCATAGATCAATTGTGGCGCAGTTGGCCAGCTTCAACAGAGTGTGCATTGACCAACTAAATTTGGCGACACCCACTAGAAAACAGTAACTGGTCCTTGGACCTGGGCTAGAACCTTTTGGCGAGAAAGGCCCTGACCATTTGCCTGACAGAAGCCTGACTCTGAGGGCGGCTCCTCCCCCCACCCCTTAAAAAAAAGTTAGGACAATCCCGTCAATTCATGGATCGTGATTAGGGGGAGTCGGGATCCAACTCTGCTGCAACTTAACGCTTTCCTTCCTTCCAATCCTTAGGTTCTTTCCTTGTTTTCTATCCGCTCTTTAACCGTTGGCTTTCTTTTCTTTTTGGCTCCTCCGCCTTTTCCTTTTCTTTGCTCGTCATTGCCAACTTCAATCCACCCGAGCAGCCAGATCGTGGCCTAGCGAAAACGAGACACGTCCTCTTGCTGTCCCTCGATGTGAGGTCCTCGACCCTCCTCTACCTACCGCGACTTCGACTATCTTCCCCGCCGAAGCGATCAACAGATCTTCAAGATGCGCATCTCCAACTTGCGTCTGCCCGACGGCATGCGCAACATGACCATGCGCCTGTCTTCAAAGATTCCGCATCCTCACCCGAGGCGCATCATGCTCTACGTAACATTAACCGCCATGATGGTCGGCATGATTGTCACGTTTACCATGTACGATAGTCTCTTCTGGGGTGGCAAGCCCAAGAACACCGGCTTCGATCCTCTACTCTCCCGAACCAACGATTATCGCCTCCTCACGAGCAGGCGGAATAACCTGGGCTTCTACAATACCATCAATGTCAAGAAGACGGGCCAGAAGATTATGAATCCTACCCTCCTTGAACTACCCAAGGGTAGCAAGCATGACTTCCTGGTCATCGCCCGCGCTCCTCACGTCGACCAAGATATCAAGGGCAAGAAGTACAGACGCGCCCAGCAAGTCGCCACCTTCGTTAGCCTTACCTGGGATGCGTTCGGCCGGCCCGAGCTCACTGCAGACAACGATTGGCACAAGATGCTCGTGGAGGACTTCACAGAAGAGCAAGGCCCCGAGCATCACTGCAAGCAACAGCCCGACATGGATAAATACATTGGTCCCGAGGATATGAAGCTCTTCTGGAGGAAGAACGGCACACCGATGCTTATCTTCACCCACCAGGTCAACGATGAGAACCTTTGCGAAGGCATGTACATCGTCGACGCCCGCGCTGCTGTTCCTGAGCTTGTGAAGCAAATGGGCAAGCACGCAAAGGGAATCCCTCCCATCGAATTCGACAAACCCATCCTTCTCCGACGCGAGCCTCCCGAGGGCGAGGAGTCCGCTGCCCGATACCAACGTGAGAAGAACTGGGCTCCTGTCTACAACCCGTTCAGCGATGATGATGACGAGATGATGTTCATGGTTGAGCCTAGCCAGCTGTACCGCTTCAACTCATCCGACTCGCCTGTTGAAGACATGGAAGCCGACGCCGAGTCCGCTGTAGACGAGCCTTTCCCCCCCGACAATGAGGGCGAGACATGGCACTCCAGCAGCGCAACCTGCATGAACGACGTTATGCTCACCGACAAGCGAGTCCATCAATCGACGCCCATGCTCAGTCTGACTCTGTGCAATCGCGGAACATGCGAGCCTGCGGCGAACAACACAGTCATTATGGGCATGGTACAGATGCGCTACGACCCTCCTCAATACACAAACACGTGGTACGACCACCGAATAGTCGTTTACTCGCCCATTGCGCCCTTCAACATGATGAGCATCAGCAAGAAGCTCACCTACCATGGTGAGACCAACAGCAAGTACATCTGGACGGGAAGCATGGTGTACCACGGCGACCAGCCAGCGCAGCGCAGTCACGGCTTCCTGGACGACGAAATTTGGCTGAGCTTCGGCATCGGCGACTCTGCACCTGGGTGGCTGGACATCAAGGCAGAGGAGCTGGTAATGGACCACTATTTCTGCCAGAACGCGACATCGGATTACCGATCCAGCATCAAACAGCATTCATCATGACGAGACACGAACAATGTAATTGGTAATAGAGTGGCATCACATTAAATTTGGCAAAAGGAGTGTATTGCATATAGGCATAGCACATTCACATTACATATACTGCAAGAGATCAAGTGTATACCCTCCCACCTTTTTTGGGATATGGAGTTTGTGGGAACCACGGTAGAATACGTATAGAGAAGGGCATTCAATGAAATGAACACAATTGACTGATCTTCATGACCCAAACCCCTGAGATCTTCTATGAAACGCCGGAAGGGCCCTTTGTCGGAGCCCCGCCGGACTCTCAGTTAAGAATTAATTTCAAGATGCTTCTTGGCGAAGACCTTCTACCTTTAGCTTTGAGGGTCGATTCCGAAGCGACCAGGGTCCAGCTTGGCAACTGTGCTTGATTGGTAAAAGCGTAAATAACTTACGGGGCATGAACAGGGCCGCCAGTACGCGAAAGGGGGCGGCCGCTGTTCGAGTGATACCTGGAGATAGGGCTGAGATAAGAGATAAGAGCTTCATGATAAGATAAGACTGGTATCTCGGCTGGACTTGAGATTGACCTTGGAGATTGACAGTCCGTTCGTCTCTTACTTGTTACTCGTTACATTGCTTGATGAAACCATTTCGCTTTGGCAAAAAATAATTACTACATAGTAAGACGGTCGAACTTTTGATCACACCGACTGTCGCGTGATCAAGTAGGGGTCCAGATCCTTTGCTCGGAACCTCCCCATAGTAAGCATCGCTAAAGCGTACCCATAGCCAAGATCCATTTTACGGATTTCGGAAGACGCAGCTCATTCCTTCAAGCTGTCAAAGGGTCCAGACTCCAGGGCTGACTGTCAACCTAGCAGTCTTCTTGAAGGAGCATTCTCGTATTTGTCGGATGACGACGAAAGTGTGGCGCAAGCTATAGCCTGGCAATTATCTGACATGTGTCTTGCTCCGCATCCGACGGTCCTTACACTTTGAACTGACGATACGCGAACATGGTTAATCGTGGGGGACGAAGTAAAGCTTGTAAAACCTGCAAGCGCAGGCGAGTCAAATGCGGTATTTACACAGGCTACCATTCTTGAGACTAGTGGCTGACTGTCTATAGATAATGGCAAACCACACTGTCGGAGGTGTGAAAAGGCTGGCTTAACGTGTGAAGGATATGTCATTTACGAAGAATTCGTTGATGAAACTGCGAGGTTTCGGAAGGACAAATCTCCTTCAAGATTTAGCCAGCATGAACTTCAACTGGTTCACAGGCCTTCAAACCCACCTCAACAAGAGCTCCCACTTCCAAGTCGACTCTTGATCAACGAAAATGATATAATACACACCCATCTCCTATCCAAGATGGTGGAAGTCCAACCCTTGATGACCAATCTTGAGTCTCTTCCCACTTCAACACGGTCTCTCGCAGTACGAGCACTAGCAGCTGTGTACTTTGGCAAGACCAACTCTCATAAACGGATCTTTGACTTGGGAACAAGAGAGTATGGAAAGGCGTTGAAGAAAGTCCATGAAGACTTGTCGAGTGACACTACTGTTTTGGAGTGGGATACGCTGGTTAGTGTGCTTTGTTTGTGTATGTTTGAGAGTATTGCTTTTACGGATAAGAGCGGATGGTTAAGGCACTATGAGGGGATCTCTGAATTGGTATAGTAACTTGAAATGATGTGCTGATGTTCTGTTAACTGGTGGTGTGTAGGTCAAGCTTAGAGGTCCATGGAGGCATCAGACGCCTTTGGACCGAGAGCTTCTGCGGCAGTGTCGCTTCGAGATTGTATGTCCGAACCCTCCCATGCGAGGAGTCGAACTGACTTAAGGTAGATTGTGTGTGCACTGATAAAACGCCGTCACTGTTACCTGGCTCTACCCGAGTGGCAAACCGTCCCATGGCCAGAGAGTGTACCAAAGACAGCCAGTGACACCATTCACGACGTCTTCGCCCACGTTCCAGGTCAACTACACGACATGGATCGTGTAGAAAGGGGCGAAGTAGACGAAGACTTCAAAGATGATCTACGACAACGCGTGGAAATGACGCTGTCGAATCTTGAAGATTGGGGCCAATTCTATCACCACCCACGTCCCCTCTCTGGTTCATTACCGGACACTGAAGTAATGCACTCCGTGAGAGACAAAGCACTACTTGCACTACAGAGAGCTATTATACTCTGCATGGTCAACCTCTGCACACTTCTCAAAGTCCCCCTCGTTGCAGAGATACCGACAGCTTTCGAAGACCAACAAGCAATAAGGACATGTATTGCAATCGAGATATGTCAACTAGCCATATCTTGTGTCGGTGACGAGTCCACAGGAACGGAGCCATTGCTGTTCATATTTCCTTTACAAATTGCGAGTATGAACTTGCAAGCGGGAAGCGCTGAAGAGAAGTTGGCTGAGCGGGTTATGAATGATGTTATTGCTGGCACACATGGGTTTGAGATTGGACGGAGAAGGGAATTGAGACCATCGAGTAACTAATGCTTAATGAATTAACGCCGTCTATATGATATCTACCCAAATACTATATGCAAATTTGTTTAAACGCTATAAATCATGAGCCATTCCAGCTTAGACACCTTCTTCTCATCCTTCTCTTCTCTCTTTTCAGACTTCTTCTCCAATTTAGCCATAGCCTTGTCGTGCTTCTCGACCAACTTCGCTCGGTCTTTTTCTACCTCCTCTATATCCTTCATTCGTCTCTTCTCAATCTCCTCTACCTTCTTACCACTCGCATGTTCAAGCTTTTCATCCGCCTTGGCAATGATGTCCAAGATCTTATACTCCAGACCAACGATCTTGGCTCCGAGCTTCAGACGATCTTCCGTGTCGGAGTCATAGCGCTCTTCGATGGATGCAATTGGGTAGCTGTATTTCGTAGCAGCCTCCTCACGCTTGTGGAGCCGCTTGTCCTCCTTTTTCTGCTTTCTTTTCGCCTTTTTGGCTTGTTTCATGGACGCTTGCTTTGCGCTGATGCGATCTACCACATTGTTGTGTCTAGTTGGAGGCTCGACATCGAAAGATAACGGTTCAACGTAGGGGCTGAGCTCTTGGAGTCTTTGAAGCGGATCTAGACTCTTAGCTGTAGCGCCGAGCCGTTGCATAACCTTTCCATCCTTCACAATCTCCATCTTCAAACCCTTCGGCCCGAAGACATCCCGATTCGCCCTGTCTAGCACAAGTTTTGATCTGATAATTGCAGACGCGGCTGTGGCGGTGCCCGCTGCAAGTCCAAGACCTAAAGAAACGCTTTGGCAAACGGGTTCTGGCACAAAGCCTACACCATCACTGGCGAGCTGCAATGCTTTGAGAGGCGCGGGCTCAGCGTGGGCAATGTTGAGAGAATCCACGATAATCATGAACTCGGAGGAGGATACTCCGTATGAGCCAAGGATGGGAGGATATGCTCTGATGAATGGAGGGGTGGCTTCCAGACCACCTGTGATTGATGATGCGGGAAGGAGGATAGGACGGGTTGAAGTCATGGAGGTTTGTGAAGAAGATGCCGGAATAACTTGTTCGTAGGATGGAGGAGCTCCTTGGTGGTCGTAGCTGTAACGATGGTGCATATCGCCTGGTAGTTCAACAAGCAATTGATGCTGTTGGGAATTCTTTTCGTCTGAGTACATTGTTTCTGAAAGGATTGTAGATTGTTTGGGGTTTAGATGATGAAGATACAAACAGCGGTCTCCCTAGAGAGGATCCTCGGCCTTTTATCTTGAACACAGCGACAGTCCATTCAGCTTGTTCCATCATCAACTTCAGCGCTGAAATGAAGTTATTCCCAATTAGGATCATTGCTCGAGATCGACGCTTTCTGACAGCACCGACAAAAAGTGACGCTAAGCCCAAGTGGGTTGATTGTGCGAGCTGGGCTGTGCCGTCTGACCACATATTTCCTGATAAGATTATTGGATAATTATCGACCTCTACCTTCTGATCAACGAGCGTGTCTAGGTGGGTAACAGAAGAAATGTCCCCTAAGGCTTAGGCTACCAAAATAAAGTAGGATAGATTCTCATCTAAATTAGCATAAAATGACTAAACTATTTCGTCTCTTATGCTTCTGACGGCTAATTCTTCTGACACCCTGCGGCATGCTATGCGTGACCATGGGAGGCTATGCACAACGGAAATGCGGCTCATTGTTCCATCGGATTAAATACTCCATTCTGAGACAATCCCGTTAGTGGCCGATTCTGAAAGATATCAGGGGTTGATTAAAGGTGCTCACCACCATCACAGCCTCATTTTCAACCCACAGCCTGATTTCAATCTTCCACCATGATTTGCAAAGTTATCCCTTAACATCATCATAATGAACAAACTCATCGCCAAGTTCATACTAGTCATGAAAGGAGTGCTAAAGACAGTATGGGGCCTCCCTGCAGTAGCATATCGCCGCATTGTCAACAGATGTTCAACGCTCCTACGCGCCGTCGGTCTTGGTATCGCAACAATCACCAGAGGCCCCGAAGAGCCCAAAAGGCTGTTTACAATGTCCAGAAGGGTTGCTCTCGCGCGATGCGGAGTACACTTACTCCCGTCTTGCGTGTCGTTGATTCTCATCACCATCAATCTGTTAAGCTATTTTATCGGTGCTGAGCTGCAGGCCTTCCAGAACGGCGACAGCATCAAAATGGGTATACTGCAGATCTGCGCAAAAGTACAAGAGCTACTCGTCGTAGCGAGTCTCTCAACCGTCATATTCCATGTTTTGAGATCCGAGCTTGTCTTTGGCCCGGGTTTACCACTTGGTTTGCTGGGTGGTGGCCTTGCTAACAAGTGGTAGCTTCTTTTGGTCTCAAGAGTTCTGGGGATCTACTCAATACAAAGAAGCCATGCTTCGAAAGGCCAGCATCTTTGGGCTGTTGATCATCTCGGGTCTTTTGGCTGTCCTTGCTGGTCCGACAACTGCCGTGTTGATGATTCCTCGAGAGCTTGAATGGAAGGCTGGAGGAGCTAACTTCTACCTGAATGGTGAGTAGCAGAAAGAAGATACATAGCTTGAGCTGATGGGTTCCAGGAACGAAGGAAGAGATGTGGCCTAACTTTCTTGACGTGCCGACCGTGAACTGCAGTGGGTATACCTGGCTTAACAACGCTCGATGTCTTGCAAATGGCTACCAATCAATCCACCAAACCTTTATCAACAGAAGAGGGAGAAGCCAAGAGGGACGGGTAGCTTTGCAGATATCCGATGGTGACCTTTACAAGACTGTTCATGCTCGAGTTCGAGAATCAACCACCTACATTGTCGAGACTTGGGCCTGTACAGCTCACGTCCCCACCGCCATCCTGCATGCGGCTTCCGTCAGTCTTTGGGTAGCAGCACTTAACTACCTGGTATTTATTGCCAGCCCAATCATGCACCCAAATCCCAAGCTTCTCCGTTACGCCTCGAGCCGCACGGCCAGCGTCAAGACTGAGCTTCCTGCGGCAAGAGTATTCTGCAATGACCTGGCCGAGACTGTTGACCAGAAGAATACACCTATCATAGCCAGCTTCCCTATGCTTCCAGAGTATAGCCTGCAATCGCGGGAGAGCACATCTGGGGGAGAAGTTGTCTGGTTCCAAACATATGATGTGACAAACATTGTGATTGGGATGATGAACACTCCAGCAAACACAAATATCATGGTGGAGTCAGTCGATCTACCACCAGTCCCAAACCAAGCAAGTTCTGTGGGGTTGCTGCTCCTCAGTTCCGATGGCGAAAATGATGGAAGGTGGAAGTTGCAAGGGTGTTCCATCGACGGGAGATGGGCCAAAGGAAAGACGAAGATTACAGAAGACCTTCTCAGCGTCAAGTATGACTTCAGCGCCGATCAACCTCGTTCTACAGTGGACAGCGAGATCGATGTCGAGGCATATGGTTGGGGAAGATTTAGGCCTCCAAATGATGGGACCTGGAGACGCATCAACATTACTGCTGGGTGGCTCAGCGCGTTGAATGTCGAAATACCAGTGACCGGCCAGAATAATGGAACCCGACAACAGAAAACGATCGAGAGTATACTGGAAGCGGCTTCTGATGGCCCACTAGGTGATGTCGACGCGAACTTAATGCGGGAGCTTGCTTTGGCGGTTACTGTCACTGATGGGCTTTCCCGATCATCCAGTTGGCACACTACAAACTATAGTTCCATTTTCGAGCCACTCGTCTCAGCGCCATGGAATAAGACATCTGCAAGAACTCTAGTCACAATTGGTGGCCCAAAGAACACCCCCGACTCAGGAACTTCGGCCAAGAATGCTAAGCTCCATATGCAAATGGAACTACACGGTTATGCTATGTCCGCCGAGAGCTGGTTCGACTTCTTCTGTATTGCAGTCCTTCTAACTCATACTGCTATTGCGCTGAGCTATTCGGTCTGGGTGGTATGGCATCGAAAAACGAGTGACGCTTGGGAGAACATGACTGAAGTTCTTACTCTGGGTCTCAACTCGGACCGCCCTGGACAGACTGGTGACGATGGACTAGAGAATACCTCAGCGGGTATCAGAACTTGGGTTCCTACGAACCAGATTGGCTGGATTGAGGCTATTGACGGTAATACGTCAACTTCAACAGCGTTAGACCGTCCTGAGGAGTTACAGCTTAGATTTGGTCGGGGTAGACACATGAAGGGAGATCGAAGAGATGATCAGTTCCAGGCTAAGGAGAACACAGACTATGGAACGATCTGAGACCTTGCTGACAGAAGCTATAATGATGCAGAGAGCGTAGCATATCAGATCTCCTTGATGCCCCGGCTGTGCACATCCCGCTCCTCTAGCGTTATGTCGTCATAAATACTTAGATTCTTTTTAGTAAAATCTTAGGAAATAAAGTATCTGCTTTCATCTATTAGGCTTCTGATTAGCTAGGCAATTGGAGGTGCGGGATGTGCGTGGCTGGGGTATTAAAAAGATACTCAAAACCGATAGGACCAGATAGTTTCGTGGAATGCCTCAAAGGTCTGTATTGGCTATAAATCAACATATGGTATATTTACATAGTAAAACTAGAGCATGGGTATCTCAGATAATCATGAATCGTATAAACAACATTCTCAAAGCATCAACCAAACCATCGCCGCCAAAGATCCTCCCAAAGCAAACTCTAAACAGCTCGAAAGACCAAATGCACCACTCTCATCATCCGCATCATCCGACATATAAGTCATGGTATTTGGTGTGGCAGGATAATAATTGTCGTTAAAAGTCGAGTTCAGCGTAACATTACCCACCGCATCGCCATCTTCGAGGCGAATATATGTTTGGACCTCGCTCTTCTCCAGCATATCCTCTGTCACGACGATTTCTCGTGCACCGCGGATCCAGTCGCCGTAACCACCGTAGCCTGAGTGCTGTCCGTAGCAGAGGTGGATGCCATTGCCTTCGATATCCATTCCATCCAGCTTCTTATCCCAGCGGTAGCACCATGTGTTTCCATGGTCGTGACCGTAGAATAGGCCGATGATTCCAGGGATAGTGACAAGAGCTTCCATGAAAGGGATGTCTTGGCCACCGTATGGGCAGTCGTAGGTGGGTGTTCCGTCCGCGCACCATCCATAACCCTGTTGAGGTACTGGAGGGTCATCATTGATACCTGGCTGATAGTTCTTGCGAATACCAAGCTCGGTCTGAAGAGCAACTGTCGCGTTGGGAGGTACGTGTACAAAGGCAAGTGAAGGAATAGTTTTGTTGTACTTGTCCGTAATGTCCGTGTTGGTCTCGTTGAACCAGTCCACAACGCTCTGGTCAACCCAATTCTCCTGCCAGCTTCCCTGATAATAGTTTCCGCCACGGCTGTCGAAGAACCATAGGATAAGCTGAGGGCTGCAATCAGAGGTCTTCTTGCAGTCAGAGGCGTATACAGGGAGATAGTAGTTAGTTGTACCGGATTTTGTTGTGTTGACCATTTTTTGAGTACGGGCTCCGGGGAACATTTGCTCGCGTTCAAGGATTCCATCGCCAGCGATGTTGTAGTTGTGGTCGTGATTTCCATAGGTGGAAGCCCAGGTAAGACTGCGGTTGACCATAGGCTCAACGATCATGTCGACATAATGTGTACTGTTATGCTTCCACGTTGAGTCGCCGTTGATGAGGTCGCCATTGAGGACTACCAGATCTGGTCTGTCGTAGTCCAAGACTTTGCTGATAACCTCAACTGAGTGACGATCCTGCTCAGGACCTGTTGTTGATTCATCTGTTCACATGTCAGCCGTATATCAGCGGTGGCCAATTGGGAAAACTCACATTGTCCAAAATGCATATCAGAGAAGATGGCAATCTGAAAAGTGCCATCCTTCTTGAACTGCAACGGATCAAGCTTAGAATTGTCCACATCCGCGCCATAACCGAGCGCCACAAGGGAAGCTATAGTAATGATATGTCTTTTCATTGTAAATAAAGTGGCAATACCCACTGTAACAATTGTTGATAGTCGTGATGCTCGTTCTGGGGATGAACATCCATCACGGCTCATCGCCTGTTTAAGAGCATACAGAGTCAAGCATCAATGCGTCATCCCATGGAATTTTCGAATAAAGACCAAAACTTCACGATGCCCAGATGAGTTAGGCTTGCAGGTAAGGGGAGTTTAAAGAGGGGCATGGTAGCAGGTTTCGTGGACAGCGCGCGTAGGCGAGTCCGTGGCCAACAGGGCCATTAATTTCGTGGCGCCTTTCGTTTTTCCTCCGAATCCAAAAGCAATTCTCTAACTCGTTAGCCTGTCTGAAAAACAAGATGCGGGTAAAGCGGGAGTATAGTGTTTTAAAAAGACCCGGGGTAAGATGTCCCTAATGAGGTTTATAGATTTGAGTTTGTTGTAAAAACTCCCCGATACCAATTGATCTTGGCGATCTGCCTTACTTGCCATATCCCAACTGCAACTCTTGCAGACTCGTATTAATTGACCGATCGATTTCGGGTCCGAGCCCAAGATGTGGGATGTGGGAGGATCCGAGACCTGAGACGGCCCGAGCACAAGTAGGAGTCGTCATCCCGTCAAACTAAGCTTCTGTAGCGCCAACTCAAAGCAACCAATGCCTTGGTCTGATCATTAATCTTTGCTCAACTGCCGCGTCAGTGTCGGCGTCAACAATTAGCTAAGCAAATTGCTCTCGTACGAGTTTGTTGTTAGCTTGTCTGCTAGAGGACATTGATGCTTGAATGGGAAACAGAGCACGCGTGTAGATTCCCAGGTGGGCGATGGATCGATCCACTGATCCACGCGGCTGGGAAAGCTTGGCCTTTTTCTTATTAGACTGATAATATTCGCTCTTTTTCGCACGTGAGAGAATTCTTCATTTGCAATGTCTCGTAATGGCATTGTAGTGTCTTGCAAAACACATCAGGGCTAGTGTTGCGTCAGGCAACATCGCTTTAAGATTTGGGCATCGGTACTCTGTAATTAACTTTCGGATAAATTACACAGAAAGCAGCAATGAACGGACGTCTGGAGGAGTACTGCAATGAGCTAGCTGAGAAGGGGAGAGATGTGCACGGGAAGTATAACCTGCATGAGTCGGAAGCTAGCCCTGATTTATTTTGGGGGACGGCATTTGCTTGGAATTTCGGGCCTCCGCCAACACCTGACTGGGACATTGTCTTCCTCCACGGCAGATCGACTAGACGACTAGACCTCCAAGATATAAGAATCCCTCTTTCTGGCCACAGATACCGTATTTACTCGACAAATCCATCACAATTAGCGTGACAGCGGTAGCGCTGGGTTAGGTATCTCGAGCCCGGCTGGCGATTGGCACGCTTTGGAGGAATATGAGCCTGTATGCCTCTTGTGCATTGATATGCTTATGTGAGAAACTGGCTGGATGAAATTGAACAAAAAGCACCGCGGTAGCTGTGATGAATTTGACGAGAATACTGGTATATCAAAAAGTGAACAATCATTTTGCTCGCCATGTTAAAGTTTGTCCAAGCTATAACGTGCGTGATAAGCAA